>JANJEY010000009.1:32355771-32366833 GCA_024703695.1 Erythroxylum cataractarum
TGGACAATTATCATACATGACAAAGTTAATATAACTAGTTTGGTCACTTTGGTGACAAACAAACTATTATAAATGTCCATAATGTCATGTATTATATTTAACATATGCTAGGAAAATTTAATTCCAACTATTACATAATATAAAATATTTTCAAAGTACCAAATAAATAAATAATATGGCACTAAATTCCAAAAATTATATTATGTATAGTTAGAATAAAACAATCCCTTATGATTGGGCCACAAATATTTATTAACCTAATATAACCCTTAATGGCCCCAAAACTCATCATCAAAACAGTCCAGAGGCACACATTTGGGCCTTCAGCCCGTCCGGCGCATGTAGAGCGCGCGCCAGTGTCTGCGCCTGGTGGAGAAGCACGCGCCAACGTTTGCAGATGGATTCAGCATCCGACGCGTGCACTGCATGCGCCAGACGCTGTTCATTGTCTCCCTCGGTGCTTCTGGTTCGTTTCTGGGTTTTGCCTCTTTTTTTTGCTCTCTTCCTACGATGCTTTGGATTTCTTTTCCATATCTTGGTTTGAGTCAACAAAAACGTAATCCACCATCGTTTTCTACGGTGAGTATTATTCGACACAAAACCCATTGATTTTCTCATCCTAAGCAATCCATCCATAACAGGTGAGTTTCATTTCTTTTCTTATGCTCTCTTATGCATTGTGATAACAACACCAAAGACATACATATCAACACTTTCAATTGGTCTTCAGTTCTTTCTTATAAACATGAAACATCATATTTGGTTCTTTCTCCACAATAAAAGTTCAAGAACATTACGTTATGAACATCCATAATCAAACCAAAAAACATCGTAATACAATCATACATAATTGATACACGATGGATCACAAATCATGCAATAATGTTCATGGAAGAAATATCGTAAATGAACATAACAAAAACAATGTCATACCATAAACAAATCATGGAACATCATCATAAACAATCAGCATAATGAAACAGACACAGTAGCCTTAAATTGGTTCATGATGGTTTCAAGAATCAAGCTTTCTCAACAAGCACAATAAACGATACATGGTAGAAAATACCATAGATAACAAAACATGAATTACCATGCTCTGATACCAATTATAAAACAATTATAGGATCGATTCATTTTTGCGTACCCGTATCCATATCGTTTGTCGTGATGTTGATTTGAATGATCGTGTTGATTTCCTCTCGTCTTCTTCCTTTAGCAAATTCCTCAATGGTTCAGAATCATAATCATTTCATAAGTGTTGCAACTTATATACCATTACCAAATGACACACCCTTTGGTAAGTGGAAGAGAGAGGAAAAGGGTCTATGACCCATTTAAGATCCATTCAAGTAATACTCAATAACCATTATCTTCGGTGCATTTCATAAGACTCAATAAATAAATTACATAGGACATTAAATAATCTAACAGCTAAATCAACGCATGCAAGAGCATAGCTGATTGGAGTGAGTGAAGTTATAACTCTGAAAACTTGAGCCCCTCGTGCTGTTTTGATTGAAGGAATCGTGCAAATTGGTGGAGGCTACACAAGGAATCACTGCAACCGAAAGCAATCACATTCCCAATCTTTCAGCACAAGGACATAAAGGTTGTGATTGCGGGAATCTGATAAAAATTGACAAGCCTGTTGGAAGTTTTCATCTTTGGTTGTGTTTTGAATTATGATTAGTCCATATATAATATCAGCCAAGGTTCAATAAACGGTCCGTAGGATGTACACGTTCTCTGTTTTGCATACTCTTATGTGTACGAGTCTCTTCAAAGCTTTTCCACATTTGAAGAAGGTTACGATATTAATAAAGGCTGAGTCTTTGCTGATGACTGTGGTTCAGGAAATACAAGTTCCAACATGTTCGGCTCATCGAAGTACAGTAGTCTCAATCTTCAAAAGTAACTTTCATCAAATTGGGCATCTAAGCAAAGCTGTTCCACTTTTGAATGTTCTTATTCAAACAATGGTCTCAATGTTACCTATCCCTATAAATAGTCTAGCACGACGGCATAAGTTCAAATAACCTTCAGCTTTAAACTCCTTTCCTCCTGCTCACTCCCCCCTTATAGTCTTTCCTCACTCAGAATTCGATCCAATGGTCTTCTGTTCCCAATAAAAAGTCCAAGAAAAGCCAAGAACTTATCTCTACTAGACTAAATAACTTCTTCCCGTCTCAGGGAAGCATTTTCAATTCAGGATTATCAGCATGGACAAGGTGATAGGATTGGCCTCGACAAAACGGGTAGTGATATTCAGCAAGAGCTCATGTTGCCTGTGCTATGCTGTCAAAATTCTATTCCAAGAGATTGGAGTAGAGCCTCTTGTACACGACATTGACCGAGACCCTGATGGTCGAGAAATGGAGAAAGCCATTGTGAGGCTCGGGTGCAATGCTCCTGTGCCTGCAGTTTTCATCGGTGGAAAGCTTATGGGATCCACCAATGAAGTCATGTCCCTCCATTTAAGTGGCACTCTCAATCAAATGCTTAAGTCCTAACAACCTTCGTCTTAAACATTTACTACGATCCCAATTCAAGTTTGGAAGAATAAAAATTGGCCTGATTAGTAGTCTAATGTGCTATGTATTAAGTAGCTTAAGCTATTTGTGTTTTAGTGCTTATATAGCTTTTGATTAGCAGGTAGCTAGTGTGTAAAGTGCTTCCTTTCGTTTAAGAAGTCAAACCTTATATGAGTTGTTCCGCTCGTTGAAATAGTAAATTCAAATTTCTGACATTTCACCGTGTCTGTAAAGTTGTTAAGCAAATGAAGAACTTCTACTGCATTTCAATGGTGCATACTCAACATCATAACCTTGAACCATACCATACAAATTTCTACCGGCATATTCCATTACACGCAGATGCTTAATTGGTGTTATCAGTATATGATTCCCTGAGTATTCTTTGATACAAGTACAGATTGCAAAGGTTGGATTCTCTAAGCAAAAGAAGAATCAAGATACATTACATAATTGCCAATGGTAAAGAAAACTCCTGATGAAAGAGCCGAATAATGAAAATACATAATGGACGGAGTGTAGATGAACATCCAGGGCACCAACTTTTAGAACGCCCTATTGCCTTCTTCCATTTGCAAAAAGCTTGCAAGGAAAAATTCTCCGACTTTATTGATTTTATGCGCCAATATATTCCTCTAGCTTCTTTATCTAAGATAAAAGAAAAAGGCATTACATTCCTTGCCTTTTGCTCTTTTTCTTCTACGGATGGTATCTTAGTTTGCTAGAGACTGGAAATCTTAATCCATGTAAGATATCGGAGTAAATGTTAAGCTAACTCGCTGCGTAGCTTATTTTGTTTTTTTTTTCATTTCAATCTTATTAATGCTTAGGATACTTTCTATAACTAGATGCTAAGTTACAAATTTCTTAAGATATTTTAGCAATCATCTGTTAGTCTTAAGTGTTTTTACTTAATTCACTTGGATGCTACTGTGACACCTTTTTATTGTCACTCAGCAAGAGCAGTTAGCGCCTCCCGATTTGTTAAAGATTCAAAGTCGCAACTAACGCACATAACTGATATAAACAGAACAGCTGAACTGCTGAAGGGCATTGAAGAGTGATTAGAACAGGACCTACGGTCATTTGACGAGCTTCTCGGCATGTTATGTGATGCAGAGAAGAGATTCAGTTTTGTTCTTGAGATTGAATTCCCTGAAATGGCTGTTAACATCCTAGGTTTTATTCTCTTTGAGTATGCTGATGTGCAAAGTAAAGGGAAAGCCCTACACAAACCCACAAAGATTCTAAAATGATGTGCACGCACAAATATAAAAACAAAATAGGGAAGCCACAATCGGCAAAATAGATTGATAGTTCTGACAATTTATGTACTAAAATATGCGTCTGCTATGCCTTGCTGGCGATAATTGCGAACAACTTGACAGAAAGTGATTTCTGCAGCTGTATTTATTTCATCTCTTTGTCTCAAGTTAGCAGTCCGAAAATCGAAGAACTGAGCTAGGTCGGAAGCAGTAAACTGACTGACTTGCTTCAGGTGGATAACATGGAAGGGACTTTCCCTGTTATTCGGACCTAAACAGATGATTAATTTAATTAATTAAAAGAGTAAAAGGAAGGGTTAATTACGTCTGGGAACGTTCCCTGTAGTTTACAACTTTTTCACGTCAGTCGTTCAATTTTAAAAACCATCGTATGTCTTCCTTGGTCACCTGCACTTAACGAAAAGGTTAACAAAAGAAATCGACAAACGACATCATATGGGTTGATTAGATATTACGTTCCACAACACCAATCATGATTCTGCAAGTAACACACGATTTTTAAAAAAAAAATAAAAAGGAAATGTGATTACAGTTAAAACTATATCTATATTACCATGAGTTCAAGCCGTTAAGCCTACCTTCATATTACAACATGATTAAAAAAAACCCCCTAAATAACACAGTATAATTGTCTGCAAGATATACAAGAAAAAGAAATATCTATAAGCACCACTTAAGCTTCATCTCTATGGAAACGTTTCTTCACCATTTTTTTGTTTAGGAGGATCATTTAACTCCCTAAAGTTTCACACTAGGACTGCCTTAGTCGGGGAAAGCCCTTTGGTATTTGAGATTTTGCTTTTTTTTTCCGCGCTGATTTCCTTTTTGCAGTTTTGGACTACACTAAAAAATCTCCTGGGATGCTAGGGACTTGGGCTATAGCAGATAGAGAATCATAGTCCTCTACTTGTTCTGCATTCTAAAAGATGATATCTCCTGTCTTACGACTTGCCACATAGTCGTTACTGGAGTTTACGATTGTTGTGCATTGTACATACTCTAGCCTAACTTTAGATGTCTTCCGAACAACATTCTTAGTTTGCCCAATAGTTGGTAATGGAGTCAACATGTTGGCCCAATTCATCTAACAACGCTCCAAATACTGGGAGTTGAAATGAATCACTCCACTATTTAGACTCTCCACATTGTCTGCACTGGAGTTGTCAATAACTATTTGCTCTACATTTGAAAGTTGTGCCGAAGATGCTGTAGCAACAACAATTTCAATTATCTCAACATGTTCTAAAGGAATCTTCATTCGAGCACAATCCATTTGACAATTTCCCTGGAACTAGGAAGTATTCTCGCAGGTTACTCTAATCGTCTCGCAGCTTTGATCGTCTCACAAGTTGGATCGTCCCAAAAGGCTCGCAGGTTGGATCATCTCACAGATTGGATCATCCCATAGGGCTCACAGGTTGGATCATCTCTTCTTGCAGGTTGGATCGTCTAGGATTGTTTACGTAGGTAGGATAATCTCTTCTCGCAGGTTCGATCATCTAGGATCGTCTCACCTTCGCCTAGCACCTCTTTCTTCACTCAAACCACAAACTCAAAGGTGGTGTTGATCGAAGATTTTCTGGAACAGCTACAGAACTAAATGCTTCTGCTTCAAGAAGTGTAATATTTCAGAGGACCAACATTCAGTTTTAATCCTTTGAGTGTAGTTCCTATGATTTATAATGAAATTGTCTCTCAAATGAACAATGTATGATTCTCTCAAGTGTTTGGTGAATGGTTTTGGTTTCGGATTGCAACTATGAGATTTCTTATAACACTCTAAAAATATATTTTTCAGAACCAATGTTTGTTTGTTTACACTCTAAGCTTTTTCTATCTCAGCACAACTCCAAAATCAACTCAAGATAAACAACAAATGAAAACAAAGGTTTTTCCCCTATTGATGAAGAAAGTAAAATGGAGCTTTTTATATTAGCTATTATACGTTTTTTAGGTCACCTTACATCAATGGCTAAAAATGAAACACAGAAGAAAATTAAAGAGCAAGATTTTGACATGTATCTTGCTCTCATTGGTTCAACAAAAAACAAGAACAATGTTGCTTTTTGAAATATAACAAACTTTGATAGTATATCAACTAGTGGTATTGGAGGCTGCTGAAAATAAAGTTCTGAAATTGCAGACCACAAGTATATATATGTGGTACGGACTAGGCATACTCAGACGATCATGCTTTGAATTCTTTTCTTTCTCCAACTTTGATAAAGTGTCTTGATAGCTTCATTACAACTTTTGTTTCTGCTTCAGGTTTTTAAATGAACATTCAAAACATTGTTCCTTCTTCTTCAATGTAGCTTACTTCAACCTTTTCGTCATTCTTCCTGCTTTGACCTTCAATCATCCGAATTGCATTTCTTGAATGCATGGACTTTTGAATTCTTCCCAAAATTGTTAACTCTAGTTTCCTTAAATGTCTAGGAACCTTCATCTTGATCTTCACCCTCCCTGTCCTGTTAACCTTAACAGCCATAGCTAGGTCCTCCACAAGCTTCAGTATAATAGGCTGCATAAAATAACACAATTCAATAGCTCCTCCTTTGTTTTGTGGAGCCTGCATACTTATCAATTTTCTCAAAGCTTTAAATCTACATGGTGGCAAGGCTTTGGTGAATAAGTCAGCTAATTGGAAACTTGATCTACAAAAAGCCATTTTAATCTCCTTTGCTTCGATTAGTTCCCTGACATAGTGATACTTGACCTTCATATGCTTGGTTCTCATGTGATCCAAAGGGTTCTCTGCCACGGAAATTGCTACACTAGAGTTACAGTAAATAGTTACACAATTGTCCTTTAACTCTCCCACGTCAATCAAAATCTTCTCCAACCATTGAGCTTGTTTAGCAGCTAAGTTCACTACCACATACTCAACCTTTGCTGTTGATTGAGCTACACTTTTTTGTTTCTTTGAACTCTAGGAAAAAATTCCAGACCCCAAACTACAGCAGTATCCACTTCTGCTCTTGCTTTCATTACTTCCAGCATAGTTAGCATCACTTAAAACATATAACTCCACCTTTTCTCCTCTTCCATATCAGATTCCATAATCAACAATATGCTTAACATATCTAAGTATCCTTCTAGCATAAGCAACATGTTGCCTTGAGGGATTGTGATTGAAACTTTCCATGATATTTATCGCACAAGCAATATCTGACCTATATGCACTTAAATACATTAAAGAGCCTATCATGCTTCTATAGTAAGTCACATCGAATTGTTCATTTGGTTTTGTGATTTCCAAATTTAGTTAATGCCCCATTGGCGTTTCCATACCACTGCTGTCCTTCAAGATAAACTTCTCAATCATCTCCTTTGCATACCTTTTCTGATCTATGAAAATTCCATTCTCTCTTTGATCTATTTCTAATCCCAAAAAGTAACTCATTTCTCCTAAGTTTGTCATTTGAAATTCAAACTTCATCAGCTCCTTGAACTCTTCTACAAGCTTGTCCTTTGTACTTATTATTAATAGATCATCAGCATACAAAGAACAAATTAGTTTTCCTTCTACATAATTTTTCACATACAGTGTAGCTTCAGTCTTGCTTCTCATAAAACCATTCTGCATTAAATAACTATTAATTATTGAATACCAAGCTCTTGGAGCCTGCTTCAGTCTATACAAGGCCTTCACAAGCTTTTAAACCTTCTGCTCTTGTCCACTTACTACATATCCTTTGGGTTGCTTCAAATATACTTCCTTATCTCGAATTCCATTAGGAAAGGCACTCTTTACATCCATTTGGTGTACCTACCATCCATTGTTTGCAGCAATCTCACAGTGTCTAACCTTGCTACTGGTGCATATGTTTCGATGTAGTCTACTCCATATTCTTGTTTGTAACCCTTTATTACAAGTCTAGCTTTATTTTTATTGACAGACCCATTTGGATTCAATTTTTTCTTGTAAATCAACTTGGAGTCCACAACTTTAGTTTCTAGACTTGGTAGATCAACCAGCAACCAGGTTCCATTCTCTTCAATAGCCTTTATTTCTTCATCCATTGGACCTTGCCACACTCTTTGTTTGATTGCCTGATTGTATGTTTTAAGTTCAACTCCTACAGATATGGCCTATTCAAAAACCATGAGTGCCTCATCTGCTTCCTCTTCATCTGCATCATTATACCTAAAATCAAACAAAGGGTTAGTTTCATTATAAATTGAGGCCAGATCCCTCTCTTTATGAGCATTGTCAGAGCTAGAAGTATCCTCCTAAATTTCTGAGCTCAATTCATCACTTCCTGAGCTAGGTGATAGCTCCTCCTGATTTCCTTCATCTGTTGAATTGCTTAAATTATTTGCTGCTATCACTTCCTCATATGATGCTTCTCTCATGACTTCATCAACAACTGGTTCATTCAATGGTATTTCGATACCAACTCCTCTTGATTTCTTGACTGTAGACTCTCCCCATTTCCATCCTTCACTTTCATCAAACTTTACATATCTAGACACAACCATCTTCTGAGTTTCTTGATTATAAATTCTGTATCCCTTAGATTCTGCACTATATCCCATCATAACTCCTTTGACTACTTTCTCATCTAATTTTGTTCTTTTAGCATCTGGAACATGCATGTATGCTATGCATTCAAATACTCTCAGATGATTCACCTTCATTTTAACTCCAAACCAAACTTCAAAAGGAGTTTTCTCCTTCAATGATCTAGTCTTTATTCTATTCTATAAATAAAAAGCAGTAAAACAAACTTCTGGACAAAATCTTTTAGGTACTTTCATTTCAAACATCATCGAATTTTCCATCTCCATTATAGTTCTATTCTTCCTCTCTAAAACTTCATTTTGTTGTGGCGAATATACAACTGAGAATTGGTGGGAAATGCCTTCCCTTTTAAAGTAATTCGTCATTTCATTCAAAATGTACTCTCCTCCTCTATCACTTCTCAAACATCTCACTTTCTTCCCACATTGGCTCTCAGCTTTTGCTCTCCATACTTAAAGAAACCAAATACTTGATATTTTCTCTCCATGAAGAAAATCCATGCATATCTCGACACATCATTAATGAATTCCACATAATATCTATTTCCTCCAGTTGATGGTGTATCCATAGGTCCAAAAACATTCGTATGCACTAGCTGCAACTTCTCAGTAGCTCTCTAGTCATTAGTTGGAAAAGGCAAAACATGGCTCTTTCCCTTTGCACATGGTTCACACACTGTTTTCATCTTGCTTCTTAGTTATGGTATTCCATGAACTAGTTCCTTTTTATGCATATCAATAATGTAATCCAAGTTTACATGTCCATACCTTCTATGCCTTAATTGAGTCAATTCTGTCACTGGAATAGCAGTAAATGCTCCATCCACTTCTGTCATTTTAATTTTGAAAACTCTACTAATCATCGAAATTTTATGCACCAACTTACCTTGTTCATTGAAAATCCTGGACATTTCATCTTCAAAATGGACTTTGTACTTCTTTTCCAACAGCTAACCAACACTGATCAGATTTTGATCAAGTTCAGGAATGTAATACACTTCCTTAAGTATTATATTTCCAACTTTTGTAGCGAATTCCATAGCACCCTTCTAGGATATAGGTATGATTTCACCATTTTCAATCTTTACAACTGTATTTATACTGGAATCTTTCTTCACAAATGCTTCTATTCTTTTTTTCATGTGATTGGAACACCCACTGTCTACTAACCATTCACTTCCTTTCTCATCCTTTGCTTTAGCTATACAAGTTTCAACACCAGAATCATTTTTCATGGTTTTGTGACAAGTTTCCAACACACTCTCCTTAGTTACTGGTTTTTTTATTGGTTTACTGGTTTGTGATGTCACCATAAACACATTCTCCTTAGTTACTGGTTTTTCTATTGGTTGACTGGTTTGTGACAATCTAGGTTGAGTGTTTACGATATTTTATATATTGCCTTGGAGGTTTAGACAATTTTCTGATTATGGTTGAGATGAGGTATTGTTAACAGGATATGTAATTTGTGGTTATTGACTTGATGTTTTTGTGTATATAGGTTGGTAAGGTATTTGATGTGTGAAAGTTAGTTGAGATGTGCAAGGTTGAGTTATTTGAGGTTGAGATGTAAAAGGTTGAGGTATCAAAGGTTGAGAAATAAAAGGTTGAGGTATCAAAGGTTGAGAAATAAAAGGTTGAGGTATCAAAGGTTAAGAAATAAAAGGTTGAGGTATCAAAGGTTGAGATGTACAATGTTGAGGTATTTGTGCATTTCTAGATTTTCCAACATAGTGTGCTTGGTGAAATTGTGATTCAGGAGTGTTTTGGTAAGGCTGTTTTTGAATTGGCATTTGGTTTGACGGAAAGCTTTGTCTTTTTAAAAGATGTATTGGTGGTGGTTTTCCAAAAATGGGACTTTGTGGGTTTTGTTGTTCTGTCATCCACTTTTTGTAGCATACCCTCTTTGAATGTCCCCTTTTTATACAGTGAATACAATCCACTTTCTCATTCCAATAACATTCTTTAGTAGCATGAATGTTCTTCCCATAGAACCTGTAATTTGGAAACATTCCCCATCTTGAAGTTCTATGTCCACTTTGCATTCGGTTGGTGTTGTTTCTAGGATATTGATTGTTGTTTTGGTAATTTTATGGATGGCTCAGATAAGGTAATTGTTAAGGGAATTGAGTTTGAGGATATATTTGAGGCATCTGGAACTCAATTTGGCTTTAATAGGATTGGTTTTAAGGATTTGAGGTCATCTGGTAAGTACTTTGGATGTTTTGTGGCTGGCTTGGTAAGTGTTGAAGCATCTGTGATTGCACTACATTTGGTTCAAGGAGTTTTTGGTTCAGATTTTGTGTTTGGGTGTGGATTGGTGGGTTTTCTGGTACTTTGAATTGTTCTGCCTTCAATGCATACCCCTCTCCTTCTCTTCTAATCCCATGCCTATCCTCATACATTTCTAGCACATTAAAAACTTGCTCCAATGTCACTGAATCTGGATCATTACCAAATCTGTTAGTAGTGTTCCCTAGGCCAATGGATTTTTATAACATTATGACTTATTAATAATATATTATGAGGTATTCCTTTCATATATGCATGTATTTCGTTTATGTGATGTGATTTACATTCCATGAATGGTATTAGACTTATGTCATCAAGTATGTGACTTGATAGTAAAACCATAAGAGTTATAACACTATTCTAGACTGTCCCTGGTCGATCATTATTGGTGGAACAATAATGAATTAAGACTAGTATGTGTTC
>JANJEY010000009.1:32516812-32540438 GCA_024703695.1 Erythroxylum cataractarum
CTGAGACTGACGATGAACAACATGATAAATCTCCTCATATCCAAGTCTGCACTACGCCTTCTTTGTTTGAGGCATCCTTTTTCATATTTTTCTCCCCTAAATGTAGTTGCTCCAAGTTTGTGCCATAGAATATGGAATGACACTGACGATGAAGAACATGATAAATCTCCTCATATCCAAGTCTGCACTACGTCTTCTTTATAGACAAAGAGACTTCAGAGTGTTACCTAAAAACTGATTCACGCATCCGACGTCCGACGTCCGACGTGGAGTTGGCCAAGGGTGGGAACACATCCGATGTCGAGTTGACCTTGGGTGGGAACACATCTGACGTGGAGTTGGTCAACACTGATAGACATGATAAATCTCCTCATATCTAAGTCTCCACTACGTCTTCTTTGTTTGAGCCATCCTTTTTCAGGATAGCAACATGATAAATCTCCTCATATCTAAGTCTGCTGTAGGCCAAGAGTTGGTGATCACTGATATTCTTTCGACAGGAACAACAGTCGACAGCAACAACAGCGAAACTCTAAAAACATCTGTACACACCATAAAAAGCTTAAAGAAGATTTACAAGTAACAGAGGAATAAAAGTAACATGAAGCGAAAACTAAGAGCAACTGGAAACTGAGACGAAGCGGTTACAACATCTGACGTCGAGTTGGTGAACAACCTTATGCTAGGTTCAAGATACAACATCTGACGTCGAGTTGGTGAACACTGATACTCTTTCAATAGCAACAACAGTCGACAGGAACAACAGCTACGACAACCACGATCACTGTCACAAAGAAAAGAGAAGATGAACAAAAAAGAAAACTGACTAAAGCTGGAGACACACTCTAAAAACATCTGTACACACCAAAAAAACTTAAAGAAGATTTACAAGTAACAGAGGAATAAAAGTAAAATGAAGCGAAAACTAAGAGCAACTGGAAACTGACACGAAGCGGTTACAACATCCGACATCGAGTTGGTGAACAACCTTATGCTAGATTCAAGATACAACATCCGACGTCGAGTTGGTGAACACTAATACTCTTTCGACAGCAATAACAGTCGACAGCAACAACAGCTACGACAACCACGACCATTGTCACAAAGATAAGAGAAGATGAGCAAAAAAGAAAACTGATTAAAGCTAGAGACACACTCCAAAAGCATTTGTACACACCAAATAAAGCTTAAAGAAGATTTACAACTAACAGAGGAAACCATTGATACTCTTTCGACAGCAACAACAGCTACGACAACCACAGCTGGAGAAAGCAGAGCAAGGCAAGGGTGGAGAGGAAAAACAAAGAGAGAGAAAGGACACAACATGAATGAACATATATGAACACATATAAGCAGTCACAAGGGCATGCATTGCGCGGTCGCGTGAGTGGTCGCCTCACAAAATATTGCATCAGAAGATTAGGTCAGAAGATTACGTGTATATCGCGTGAAGACACATCATTCAATAAACAGAAAAAGAAGGAGGAAAACTGACCACAACACAAAATATTGCATCAGAAGATTGGGTCAGAAGATTGCGTGTATATCGCGCGAAGACACAACATTCAATAAACAGGAAAAAAAAGAAGAAGAAAAAAAAGAATATAAGCCGCTGGATTAAATGGACGATAGGGATCGATTCCGTGGTCGTCTATCCCATTCGCTCTTACTATATATACTTAATAGAAATTTTAATAAAATTTTAATAATTTTAATAATTTTCTTATCAATTATATACAATTTATTATTAATTATATAACAAATTTATTATTAATTATTTAATAAATTTTATTTTATTATATTATATGTGATTTATATTTAAAAATAATTTATTTATATTTTTATTTATATATAAATATATACAAACAATTAAAGAATAATTTTTATATATTTTTCTATTTTCATTAATAAAAAATTTATTAATTTATTAATTTTATTATTAATTATATACAATTTATTATTAACAATTTAAAAATATTATTATTAGGGCAAGGAGAAATAACATAAAAATATTATTAATTATATACAATTTTTATGGGCCGTAATAAATGAGTTTGGGAAAAGATGGTTAGGGTTAAAAGAAATAATTAATATTAAGAAAAATTATTGATGGTATATTAGGTAGTATATATTTATTAGTTTACGTTCCATCCTAAACCCTCCGAATCGAAGGTTTCTTATTTTCACTGTTTAAAAAGGAATGGAACGTAATATGAAAACCTTCGCTTCCATCCCATTTCGTTCTACTCTATTATCAAACCCTTAACTAAATGATAAAAGTGTGTTACGTTCTATCTCGTTTCATTATTAACCCCTCATTCAAATATGGTCTTACTATCCTCGATGTCCTTTATCTTTTGGGCTCTTCGAGCCAAGAAATTGTAGATTTTTTAAATTTAAAGTATGGCTCATGGAGTTCTAGATTTTTCAAATCTCCAAGCATTTAAAATGATCAACTAAGTCTTTAAGACCTAAATGATTTAATGAGTTATGTTTCTTTCCACCCTCTTCCCACACCAATAATTCATGAATTAATTGAAAAATCCTCAAGTGGATCCCAACCATATCTTGGCAAGATTCGGAAGTGGAATGACATCTGCCTTTGGACAGCACGCCACCTCGTTCCAATAATTTGGGAGCGACTACGACGTTGCTTTCCTTTCAATTTTCAAAGATAAAAGAAAAGGTTCATTAATTCAAAATGGACTGCCTTTCTAAGTTCCAGTATGTGGCGACGCAATTCTAAGACCCAAAACCTTTTCTACCCCGTATTGGACAGTAATGATAAACAGTTTTGAATATATAACTGATGTCATGTTTTTACGGATATAGGAGCTTTGCCAAAACTTTTGTCTAACATCAGTAGTATGGCGAAGAACTTGCATACGTTTCCCTTGCAAAGTGTAATGTTTCTTATGGTTAACCTCATATTCTTTTAACAGTATAGCAAGGCAGCTTTGCTTTTCATATAGTTGGACTTGGAGGAGACCCATGTTTCTCTAAATTAGAAATCTTTCAACAATGGCAATGAGTTTACCAATTATTGTAGCCCCCATTAGCACTACAGGACTGAGGAAAACTCTGTGACAGACAAACGACTAGTGCCTGAGGTAGTTGTTTAAGCGCACATGGAAAAGGCTCGAGGTCCACTGATTGGAATGTCCCATGTGGGAGGTCCTAAATTCTGAGGATGATAAAAAAGCGCTTGGCTGGGAGAAATGACAACCTTATGTCGTGTGAATTTATTCTCCAAACTTTGTTGTCACTCTCATGGTAGTTGGGGTTCATTTTCTTCTCCTCTCTCTCTCCCCCCTCCCATTTATGGCGTTTTAATAATTCTTGAGGTGGGTGCCCTGTAAGTGACAGAGCACTTAAAGCAGAATCCCCTAATTCATCACAGTTATAACCGCTCAAAGATTGAAGCTTTGATACTGTTAATGACAAGAATGATTACAATTACTTGACAGGAAGCAAAATAATTAAGCCAAGATGGACCCGACTGTCTCTTTTCTCTATTTCCACATATGTTACCTACCCAACAATCAACGTGCACAAATGGTACCAACCAAAGCCCCCGGTAATATTTTGATGCCGAGAAAGAGGAAACTTTTGTCTAGTTACCTTTGTTTAGTTCTTTTTATAAGGACAGCCACATTTTTAGCAGTTTGGTTAAGCTTCTCTGCAAGCTCCTTGCCCCTCCAGGTCCTGAGGCAAGTAAATTATCCACATTGTTTCATCTTTGTGTTGCAACCCAATCCAAGTTGGGATATTATCTGTTCAGCCTCTGAAAAAGAGACAATAAGCAGATTCTGTCAAATTTTTGTACATATAAGGTATACATTTGAGCCATTTAATGTTCCATTTTCTCATATTTCAATCTGGATGCTCCCTAAACAACGGCCAAATGCGGTTTTTATTCCTTTATAAATACTGGGTGTTGCTTTCACGACTATAATCTGTTAGGTCATGGTTGTATCTTCTGTTCTGGTATCATAATATAGCCAAGGACTGCAAACATGGGTTTACCTGTTTTCAGTAACCAAATGTTGGAGCCATCAATTTGTAATCACATCTTCTTTATGCTGTCTTGCTAGGACATGTAATGTTGATTCACACTGTTCGTTTATGCTATACAGATCACCTGGACCTTTGTATCTGTTCTTGTAACTGCAAGACCAGTCTATTTATCGGCATCTATGACGGCTGTTAAATTGAATGGTGCGCCATTTTGCGGAATTACTGGTAAACAATGCGAAAGAAGGGAATTGAAGAAATGGAGCAAAGCTTTTCTTTTGAAAGATGCAACAAAAGCTCCTCATAATCAGCTCTTTGATGGTTTCAACGCAAGGGGATTCAGATCCACCAGTGTTGCAAAGTGTTGCGGGTCAATCGGTGATCAGCAAACTGCAGAATACTGCTTGAAGCTACCCGGTCTGGAGGAGAGTTTCACTTCCAATTGTGGAAGATCTCTAAGCAAGGGAACTTTGTAAGTTGCCTCTGCATTCCTTTTATCCACGCATTTTCATGATTGTATATCCAGTAATGAAGTTTTAGTGACCAGTAATGAAGTTTTAGTGACACTCTCATTAAATTAAATGGAATCAGGTTGCATCAACCTTTTCTATTGGCAATAAAATGTTTGTCCTGATAAGAACATCAATGATCTTTTTTTGTACTCACAAAATTTCTGATTGGCTCGTTGTGACTCCATGATAACCAGTCAATCTCACCCGCAAAGTGTGCAAACTGAGCTTATAATGCTTTCTTTACCTGCAATTGCTGGACAAGCGATTGAGCCCTTAGCACAGCTGATGGAAACAGCTTATGTAGGCAGATTGGGTAAGTTTTTTGGTGATTCCACTTCTCAAATCATTTCTTATGAAAATATGGCAATATATCTGTTCTTGGTCATAATACTATAAGGTCCTATTAGGAGGTCTCTGTCTAAGTTTGCTGAACTGATATATCACTGAAATTCTACTGCATAATCTAACGGTAATGTTGCATAGTCCAACCAATGTCACATGTTCTGTTTCTCTTTTAGTATTGGCTACTTACTGCGATTTCTTTACTACACACAGATTTAAACTATAGATGGTAATTAGTAAAGAAGCTTTCAAATTTTCCTGTTCCAACAGGGCCTCTGGAGTTGGCATCAGCTGGTGTGTCTATGTCGATCTTCAACATCCTATCAAAAGTTTTCAATATACCTCTCCTTAGTGTTGCTACTTCATTTGTGGCCGAAGATATTGCAAGGAGTGCTGGCAAGTCCACATCAGGTATTGGTGTTTGGTTAGCTTCAAGTGAAATCTTGAATGCATGTGAAAAGAAGGAACTGACAATGCAATTTCTTCTGTTTGGCATCATTTTATCATGCAGGGGTTGGAACTCACATGGATGAAATGTGTGAAAGAAAGTCACTGCCTTCGATCTCAACAGCCTTAGTTTTAGCATTAGGAATTGGTGTATTCGAGGCTTTGTCTATGTACTTCGGATCCGGCTTTTTTCTTCAAGTGATGGGGATATCACCTGTAAGCAATCCCCATAGTTGTCCATTTTTAAAAACAGTGCTTTTCAGAGCTTCCATTTTCCACTTCTAAATTTCTCTATTTTATTTTCAGGTATTGCATTATATTGATACATCGTCCTGAATATCTTTCTCTTTGTTATGGTATTTTGAATTTCGTCTGTACCTCTTTCCATTTCCAAGGTGGACTTGGTGTTTTCTCATACTCGTATTCTGAACAGGCTTCTCCAATGCGAATTCCAGCTGAGAGATTTCTCAAGCTCAGAGCACTTGGTGCTCCTGCTGTTGTGGTTACTCTAGCAATTCAGGGTATCTTCCGAGGGTTTAAGGATACAAAGACTCCTGTCTTCTGTCTAGGCAAGCATCTAATTGACCTTCTTTAAGTTTTTGGTTACTTGGACCTTTGATGCATAAAAATATGGCTTAGCGGTGAAATTGACTGGAAAAGAAAATCCCATAAAACATCGATATAACCAAGTATAACCAAGATGACTAACAATTAGGATTGATGTCTATGAAGATTTAGCTTCAGAGACATTTACTACTCCTTGATTTTATAATAATACTGTTTGACTATGAAGTTGTAGTTGCTTCAATCCTGATAATCAAGCTTATTTGGCTGTTTTAATCTCACCAGTTGCTCTGTACATGATTAATCTGCAGGGTTTGGCAACTTTTCAGCTGTATTCTTGTTTCCTTTATTAATGTATGCGTCTAAATTGGGCGTAACTGGTGCTGCTATTTCTACTGTTATATCCCAGTAGGTGCCTTCTGTACCTCATCCCTCATTTCATTGTTACTACTTGTAAACTTGATGTAAAAAGCTATAGATCATACTTTTCAGATACGTAGTTACATTTATGATGATTTGGCATCTTAACAAGAGAACGGTGTTGTCACTTCCCAATATCCGGAACATGAATTTCGGTTGCTACCTAAGATCTGGTGAGTGTTTTCAGATGTCATGTGACTGATTGAGATATGGTGAACATATATTGTAGTTATTCAGGTCTTTAGAATATGATACGATGCACTTAACTTCTAGGTGTAATTATTCAAGCATCCTGTTGGAATTGCCCTGAATTCTGCCTTCATCAGGCAGCTTAATGAGATATAGAATTAGTAAACTAGTTGGTCATTCATGCTCGAATTTCTGTTTCTTGTATCATGTCCTTGAACTCGTGGTTTATTAAGAAGATAATCTGAAAGACAAAAGTATTTCTATCTTAGGCGGTTTTCTTCTCGGGAGAACTCTAGCTGCTGTGATGACAATAACGTTGAGCACATCAATGGCAGCCCGTCAAGGAGCTTTGGCCATGGCAGCTCATCAAATCTGTCTGCAGGTTTGGTTATCAGTTTCGCTCCTAGCAGATGCTCAAGGTGCATCGGGTCAAGTAAGTTCAATTCCAGTTCAGGTTTATCACTTGAAAAGCTAATATTTCAGCTAATTCACAAGGTTCAATCTCAGTCACCTTCAGCCTCACTAACTGGAGCCTGTTATTAAGATCTGAGACTGCACCATCCCGCAATTTGAAAGTACATTTTCCTTTTACAGGCCCTTATTGCAAGTTCTTCTGCAAAAGGTGACTACAGAACAGTAAAACAAATCACTTTCTTTGCTCTAAAGGTAAATGTTAATCTCCCCAGTTTGTGCTCATTAAAGTGGTTTTTTTTTCAATGTTCGATCATCCTTGGTTATACAATATCTGAGTCTGTCCTATATTTGTCTTCAGACAGGATTAATTACCGGCCTTTCCTTAGCTCTGCTGTTGGGTGTATCATTTGGGTCTTTAGCAACTCTGTTCACTAAGGACGTGGAGGTACTAGCAATTGTCAGATCAGGGATACTGGTATATCTCTTATTCTTCATATTCTTCTGGCACTACAAATTATTCAATCCAATCCAATCCAATCCAATCCTGTATCAACATTCCACAGTTTGTTAGCGCAAGCCAACCGATCAATGCTCTTGCTTATATCTTCGATGGTCTCCATTATGGTATATCAGATTTCTCTTATGCTGCTTGGTCTATGGTAAGCTGCCCCGTTATGAAATTAACATCAGTTCAGCCTATTGAGTTTACCTACCTACGCCGATGTTCTAATATCAAACAAAACAGATGGCAGTTGGGGCAGTTTCTTCTGCATTTATGCTCTACGCACCTTCGTTTTTCGGACTTTCTGGGGTTTGGTCTGGCTTAACTCTTTTCATGGGATTGAGGACCGTTGCTGGCTATATGAGGTAGTTAAATATACAAATTTTTACTAGACATTGCCTTTCTTAAAAACCAGATTTATCAATGTTCTTGCCGCTCTAATTAAAATGTCCAAACCTTATAAATGTTCTTGTTGATATTTGCTTAACTATGATTGTGTGTTTCTGGACAGATTAATGTCGAAAAATGGTCCCTGGTGGTTTCTACAGGAGGATGTCCCGGAAAATTTGCGATTGGTTGATGTAAACCCTGATTTCCTTCAGTCGCCTACAACATGATCATCATCTTGCTTTTGCTGTGTATGTTACGTACGTACATCTTTCATGCACTGTCAGTAGTACACCACATCACCTGCTGCATCAGACATCCACGGGTTGCAGGTCTCAAAATCCTAGAGCAACTACTAAATTGTTCTTTCCCTTGGCGTGTAAGTAAAACTTAATATAAGATACCTTGGCCATTAAAAAGTCAAGTTTGCAGCTTTGGTTTGATGATATACATTGATTAGAACATTCGTTCAACTGTATTGCGTACATACTATCCTTTGGATTACAGTTCCTATCAGGAATAGATGCCGTCTAAATGTTTGCAGTACATTGAACTAGCTGTATTTCGTTTTCAGTGTTAATGTGAACACCTCAGATTACATGGATAAGTGAAACCGATAAGTCTACACATAATCCTGATTCTTTTACAAGGTAGCCTCAGCTCATCTTATTATCAACTGACAACTGAGGGGTTTAAAATCCAGGTTTTAACAACATAATAGAATAGAGCTCACCCAGCTGAGAGCAGACTAGTCCATGCGAAGAGAGCTAATGTTTCAAATCAAATAACCAAGTGTAGGACACCAACAGTCAAAAGCCAATTTAAATTAGGTAACACAAGCACACCTAATTGCTAGTTAATCCAACTAGTAGTAATCAAATCAACTATCAAGAATCTAAACCCATCATTAAATGATTTGCACATTCAATAGTGAAATGATTCAAGTATTGTGATTGAATCAAAACTTTACACTTCTGTAAAGAGTCTGATCTCAATCACCTAAAACGAAAAAAGAGTCTTGACATCAACAAATCAGCCATTAGATTCTTAATCAAAGAGACTAAAACCCATGTTCTGCAGCAAATCAAACGAAAAAAGGCAATGGTAAACAATAAACTCATCCTGATATAACAAAACCAAGATTTGCATGCAACCATATCAAGGAAACAAATTGTACCTCATCAGACTCTTCCTTCTCTTCCACCTTTTCCTCTTTCTTTGCTTCAGCAGCTGGTGCAGCACCTCCACCCCCACCTCCACCAGCAGGAGCAGGTGCTGCCGCAACAGCAACACCACTACCAGAAGGAACTGAAGCCAACTTCTCCCTAACTGCTGCAATCAGCTCGGTAATATCATGTCCACCAACTTGAGACAATATTAACTCAATCCTGTCATCATCAGCATCAGCTCCAACTGCAATCAAAATGAAAATAATAAACTCAATTTCTCACAAACCAAATTCTTTCATACAGTTAGCTCAAGCATTTACGTGCAAATAACTACACACACATATATGAATGAATATATAGCATTCAAATACATTAACAGCCATTAGATACTTAACATTGCAACACCTTATCAATTTGTAACTCTAAAATGTATAATCGTAACAATACGAAGAAAATAATTAAAACATCAAAAACTAAAATAAAGGAAAAAGTACCGGATTCGAGAATCTTCTTCAAGTCTTTGGCGGTAGGGCTGATGTTGCCCCCCAAAATGGCGATTTTGGAGCACCTTGATCCAAAATAAAAAGTCTTAAGATCAAGTCAAGTTCGATCAAATACAATTGGAATATAATTAGCAGATATATTTTGTTTCTAAATTTTTACTGCTGCAATTCAATAGAATTTACAAAACGACTGTGTTGGTATTTTAATTCCCCCCCTTGCTTTTGTTAAAACCTCCGACTATCTCCTTTCCCCCCCTTGCTTTTATCAAAACCTCCGACTATCTCCTTCCCCTCCCCCCCAACCCGACGTCGCCTTTTCCCTCTCTCTCGAGCCACTTTCTACCGTTTTTCTGTCTTCTCGTTGCTGACATTTGCGTGGCCGGTATTCATGTTTGTGATTTCTTTTTTCTGGGTTGTTGTTGTTGTTTTTCTGTTTTGTGATCTGGGCATGTTCGGTTTTGCTTTGTCTTTGAGTAGAAAGTGGCTCACACAAAGGATTTATTGTCGAAACAAGCGAACCAAACCAAGGAGATCGTGTCTAAACAGGCCGTTAAGATCGCTAAACGGGCCGAGAAGCACGAGAGTTTTCTGAGCAAGGCTGACCGTGGTGTTTGATCTTATGAGCGTGGTTTTCGTTTTCCTCTGTTTCTATGGCGCTTTAGGTGACTCATCTCCTGGGCGTCCTCGGGTTCGGCGGTTTTTGCTTTCTCTTGGGAGCGAGTGAGTTGTTATGTTTTTCGTTTCGTTGAATTGACTGCTGTGATTGTTTATGAATTTCAGTGATTTTTTTTGCTTCCATTTCTTGTTCACTATTCAGGACCACAAGACATTCCTTACGTATATTGTTTCATCTATTTCATTTTTGTGCCTCTCCGCTGGATATACTATCGGTTCAAGAAGTGGCATTATTATCTTCTGGTGAGCTCTACGCTTCTGTACTTGCATAACATCTCTGTGTTTGACATTCATGAAAACCTGATAAAAGTTGTAGGGTCATTCAGTTAAGTGGTTTAGATTGACCGTCATGTCTTGGCGGCGTTGACTTCATGTAAGAAATGTAATTTTAGGAAGATTCGAAAAAGTGAAGCAAAAGACTGGTTGTAAAATATAGTGCAGTTTGATATATATATATTTTTTTCACTGAGTTGTCAATGAGAATTTTATCGCCTATTGTGGTCCCAACTTGTGGGAGAAGTGAAGAGTAAAGAGAAGGTAGTTGGGAGATGAGGGGCATGTGACTGGCTAAATTGTTCTTTTGGTGGTTTGACTGGATGTTGGGGAGGCGGAGGGTCATAAAAGCAATCCAATGCTTCAAATGGTTCCGTATGGAGGAGTTGGTATGCAGTAAATTTGAATCTACTTGTGCCAAACCTTCCAATTTAGGCTTTAGTGTTAGCATTTTCATCCATTGCAAGTATCTTAAAACCATGATATTTCTAATAACTGCAAATTGTGGTAGATGTCTAAGTTTAAGTTTTCGAGAACAAGATGCAGAAAATGACGTGATTTATTTGTGTTTCAGGATTTCTGCTATTATGCTAATACGATCTTCTTGATCGACCTTCTTTTGTATCCAAAAAATGAAAAGCTTTTCATGGTTTGCTTCTCTTTTGCTGAAGTAAGTTATCAACTTTGTACCTTTTATACGGGTTATCCTTTTGCTTCTCTCACTGATTTAGTATGAATGCTTATCATAATTGCCCTGCACATAATTTTTTATATATGATAATTTCGTGTTCTTGAATCTTTGTTATTTTTCTGGGTTTTGCTAGCTGCTGAAGTATTGAGTGGCTGTTATAGAAAACAATCATCTAACAACATGAAGTATTGGAATATGGTGATAGCTTTAGTTCCAGTTTATTTTGAAATCTGGATTAATATCATAACCAGTCGGCACGATAAAGTATACACTTACCATTGGTTAACTATGTTTTGACATCAATTTAACAAAAACTGTATTTTAATTGCTGAAATTATATTGACTTACTAATTATCCAACCATAGAAATCTCTTAAGGCTAAATTCAAATTCTGAAGTTATTTTTTTAAAATCTGTCAAACTACTGGGGTTCTTAATGTAATTAGTCCTCAGAAGTTTTACACACTGCTTTTACTTTTCATGAATTAATGATGTGAAGGTCTCACATGTATATATAAAGTAACAAGCCTTTGCTTCTTTCAGGATGCAGACAAAATAACAGAAGCATCAAAGAGGGAAAAGGAAGATATTTTAGCCAAGCTTATACAAACTGAAAGGACACTTGCAGATTCAAGAAACAGAGTAAATAAGCTAGAGGAAGACAATTCAAAATTCCGCATGACAAGGCTTAATAGAATGTCCGTGGATTCCGATTATCTGGTGGACTTAATAGATTCAAGAATGTTTATGTTCTTATATTAGTATCTTGATCAATGACTTGATATTTGGGCTGCCTTAATTTGGTCTCTCTAGGAGATATGATAAACGTTACGATATGATGATTTTTGTGGATCTACTACTAGTGCATTGCAGATGCAGATATTAAAGAAGCTTTAATTGTATCTCCCTCCTGCCATTTTTTCCAGAATTTCAAATATTTCATCCCTTGGTTTTGATATTAATTAATGTATTATGACATATTTGTGAATTGTAATTATATAATACATGAATAATTATTAAAATTGATGATATATTAAAAAATTGAAGAATTATTAAATAAAATTCATAAATAATATTGAATAATTATTAAACAAATCAGATTTAAAAATTTGTTATTTTAAAAGTTATTAAAATTGAAAATTTATTAAATTTAAATTATTAAAAAAAAATAATTAATAATTAAAAAAAATAATTCTAAAAACGTCGTGGAAGACATTTCGCGACGTTTTTAAAAACGTCGCGAAAGACATTCTGCGACGTTTCCAAAAAAACGTCGCGAAATGTCAGAGATTCTGTGACGTTTTTAAAAACGTCGCGGAATGTTAGTATTTTCTGTGACGTTTTACATAAAATGTCGCAATTTTTTTTTGCCTACACCACATTTTGCGACGTTTTTTGTGACGTTTTTTAAAACGTCGCAGAATACATTCTGCGACGTTTTTAGACATTCTGTGACGTTTTAAAAAAGTCACAAAATGCCTTATTTTCTTGTAGTGGGTCTATTTAATGAGAATCCTAGTAGGACAACCTTAAATTACCCAACTTATGATAGAAAGAAGTATGCATTTACATAATGGCGTTATTTATAACCTAAGAAGTTTGTGATACATATAGATCATAAGTCATTGAAATATAATCAAGTTCAAAGTCAGTTAAGTATGAGACATGCCAAGTGGGTAAAGTCCATTGGGACTTTTTCTTAAGTGGTATAGTATTAGTAAGTTAAGGAAAATGTAGTAGTGATTCATTATCCATGGGATATACATTTTTTAGTGTTGTGCATTCTAAATGGATTAGTTTTTTGCATAATAGGGACTTAAATAATAATGATCTTGAATTTAGTAATGTGTTTAAAGTATGCAAGGTTTCAACTTTTAAAAAGTTCTACATACATAAAGGGCATTTGTTTAGAGAGAACTAATTATATAAGCCTCATAGTTCTTTGAGGGTGTTGTTTTTAAGTTGTATGGAAGAAGTTTGATGGGAAATTTTATTGTTAAAAAGACTCTATTGGCCATATACGAGGAGAGATATATAAAGGGAATGTGAGAGATGTGTTACTTGGTAGGCCAAATCTAGAGTAAAATCTCATGGGTTATATACACCTTTATTTATGCCTAGTAAATCATGGGTAGATCCTTTAATGAATTTTATTGTAGGGTTGCCTAGATCTAGGAGTGGTAAAGATTCAATTTTTATAGTAGTGAATAAGATTTTTTATGATGTCATATTTTATTGCATGTCAAAAAATTAATGATGCATCCTATATTACTGAATTATTTTTAAGTACAACATTAAACTGTATGGAATTCTTAGAACTATAGCATTGGATAAAGATGTTAAGTTCTTCAACTACATTAAAAGAGTTTATGAGAAAATAGAGAACTAAGTTATTGTTTTCTACAACTTGTCATCCACTAACTGATAAACAAATCAAAGTAGTTAATAGGACTTTAGGAGCAATATCATATGTTATTATTGATAAGAATATTAGGACATGGAAAATTCATTACCTTTTATTGAACTTACTTATAACATTATTGTCCATAACATTACAAATTTTACACTATTTAAGATTATTCATAGAGTTATCCTTTTGTCTCTTTTAGATCATGTGCATATCCTTTATGTGAAAGCAGTAACCTGGATGGTAAAAGGAAAGTTGATTTAGTGAAGAAACTTCATAAGAATGCAAACCAAAACATTAAGAATCAACCAAGCTAACAAAGAGAGGAAGATAATGATATTTGAATTGGAGATTGGTGCACTTGAAAAAGAAAAAGTTTTCAAGAAAGCAAAAATCTAAGCTACAACTAAGAAGGGATGGACCATTTTAAGTTGTAGAAAGAGTGGCTAATAATACCCTTAAGATCGGCTTACCAGGTGAATATAACGTTCATATTACTTTCAATGTTGCTACTTTATCTTCATTTGTTTTGGTACAAGAAGATGCTAATTTGAGGACAAATATTTTTTAATAAAGAGGGTTTAATAGGAATCAATCATATGCTATTCATGCATCAAATTTTTTTGTTGATCTTTTAAAGGATATATTAGAAATCCATTGACATAAAGTATGATAAGAAAGGTCAAAAAAACTTTTAATAACTTTATGTTAGATCTTTATATAAGGAGTGAGATTTGGATATTTTAAGAGGTTGAAATTAAACCCATAATAATGATCCAAGTAAAAGAGTAACCTGAACAATTGTAGGTATATAAAGTAACTAGTGTCGAACTTAGGAAACAGCTAGCACTGATCTTGCACAAAGTGTTGAAGTGCTAGGAAATATAATATGCTATAAGTTGGAGTCATACTTATGACCGATGCTAGGCCTCTTTTGGATTTTGGATACTAGAGTTCCAAAAGCAAATCAACATAGGAGTTTGACATGTAACCAATATCAAACTCATTGTTGGTTACATACTAATTGTCCAACAGGCACTGGTTTTAGCTAACACAAACATTGGTCTTATGCTTTAGTTATTATTTTGTGTTTCAAGTTGTATTTCCTTTTATGACTCTAGTTTTACGAGTTTCATACTTATACGAGGTTTTATTATGTTTGAAATTGTGAGATTACCTTACAATTGATTCATAAAAGGTACGATTGTAGAGTTTTCTTGCATCTTTTAGAGTGTTATTTCTCAAGGTTCTCTAAAAACTTTGATTTTATATAACTTGCCAATGGTAATCAAAATCTTAGGATCTTATCCCTCTCAATCTCTTTGGTTTTGAAGTGTGATGATCCATGTCATTTTGTTATGTTTGTGTTCATGGTTTTGAATTAATATGTCTTTGATCGAATGGCTCTAAATCTTATTGTATTGACATTGAATTTCATCAGTCATACTAGTAAGGTTAGTAAGAATTGTTCTTCTGTTCTTTGCCTCTTTTTTTAGGGAACATGAATTCTCTTTTTCCAATGATTCTCCTTTTGTTGTTATGCCTATAATGCATTTATGAATTCTATCAAGCATGTACTTCATAAATTCTTAGATTCTTCTACTAAAGAAACTTTGAACTCATACTTTCTAGGTAAAGTTATAAGAACTTTTTACATAATTCATTCATTAGAGAAGTCCTTCCCAAACAACCTCACCTTGTTTACTATTTCTAGCAATTTTTAATGTATTCTTTAATGGTTTATATTTCTTTCATTTTTTGCATTTCAAATTCCCTTATCAAGTTGAAAATCTGCATATATTTTATTCTTTTATTTTCTTGATATTCTTCATTAATGTAGTTCTAGATATCCTTTGTTGACAATCTTTGTAAATATAATGTTTGAAACATTAGAGAACAGGTACTCTTTTTCTTTAAACTTCCTGGTCCTCCTCTTTTTGTGAGTTTCAAGTCAAGTCACTTTAAGATTCATGAGAAATATGAGACTATCATAATCTTCCTCTATAGCTTCCCAAAGTTTATTACACCAAGATAGACTATCATTCTAACAATTCAGGCTTGATAGTTATCACCAGAAAAAATTGCTAGTATAATTTGAGAGAAACGTATCTCAATTTCCATCGTGTAAATGTTGTTGTGTTTCTGAATTTGGGCTATTATATTTCTAATTTTTGTTTGAATTTATTTTAACTCGTAAATCCCTCAAGAAGAAATAGTAAGCTTAGAAATGACTTGAAGCCCCATATAGGCTATCAAACCTAATCTAAAGCTCCTTATATATAGGTTGAACTCAGACTGAAGTCCATTCAGCCCTGACTCATGTTACCCAATCCTAAGTTTGATCAAGTTTTAGGCAATCTGAAGTCCGTCTGTCCAACATCTAACCCGAATCAACTTGACCCATCAAACTCCCAACTCGTTAAGTTTTTTGTCACTGTTTGTCAATCAAAAGTTAGTCTTGGGCAAGTTGTATTAAGGACTTATTCAAACATACAAAGAAGTTAAATAAGTTTATGGTCCCTAATTCAGTGGTGCACTTAGGATGATTAACTGCTACAAGAACATCAAAATTCAAGGAGTCGGCAACTCTTGCTTAACGTTAAGAAAGAAAAAGCCTAGAATTTTGAATACTATTATTAGAGAGGGAAGTTGGTAAAGCCAAATGATTTACATTTCACTTGAAATAAGTTTGATGAGTTGATATAATTCAATCCAAAGAAAACGAAAATAGTTGAAAAGCTGGTTACTAAAAAAATTGGAGATGACATAATGAAGTGATCTTGAAAAGAATGAAGTTCTCAGGGCACAATTAGAGAAGAGATTAGAGAGAAGAGATGATTGGGCATTTGCATCTAGAAATTTTTAAAAAAATGTATTTGCGTGTGTGCGCGTGCGCGTGTGTATAATCGGATTTCAAGACACGTGAGTCATAGATCTTAAGTCTGAATCTGAGTCAAAGCTCAATTTTAAAAAAAGAAGTCTGAACTCAATCTATAATCCATTGAACTTGAACTAAATTTATTGATTTCGAGCAAAATTGGGTCGGAAAGAGCCAAAATTAAACTTTATTGTCATTCTAACTAATACCAAATTGTTGATATTGGGTAGAAGGATAAAGAAACAAAAGATTGATTAAACTTGTCAATAGACAAAGATATTGAAAGAAATATATCTAGGAAAAAACGTTTTGACAATAAAAAAAGAAAGACAATTTAATAGCTTAAAATTTATATATTTTATTAATTTCTTTGTTATTTATATAAAGCTAAAACATAACAGAAAAACAAGTTAACGATTCCTAACATGAATTTATTAAAAAAAAAATGCGAAAAATGTTTCTTAAAGATTTGGTCATATTCAGCACATCTTTCAGCTAGTTTCAGCTCGAGTTCATCGATCCTTTTTGGAGGCTGAGAACGGACAGCACCTCCAACCAAAGAAAAGCAAACGATCCTAGCAGAGACAATGCAAAAGCAGCTCCCATCTGGTGGCAGAAATGATCAAACACATAGCACACCTTGTTCCAATGCACAGGAGAGTTTCCATACCGGTCACGGACTCCCATTGATTCTGCAGCTCCGTTGGCTGAGAAGAGCAGCCCCATGACCAAAATGTATAGAACCACTACCACCATTTTTTTACTGTTTTTTGTGCACATGGTATAGAGCAATGATCCCACAGCATACGTGCAGACGGTGACATTTGACAGCAGCAGAAACCTAAGTAATAGTTAATACCCTTTAGTTTCTAATAATTAAAGGTTAAGACTTGGAGGGTTTTAGAGAAGTTAAAACTCCATATTTTCATTATCTCTTTTCACTTTCAGTCATTGCTTGTCAGTCAGGGTACCTATTTATTTCATCTCCTTTGAGATCAAGACCCATAAAGGAAGAACATGGTAAGTTCAAGTACCTGGTCTATGAATGATTTTGCAGAAGGTAGTTGACAACTGTAATTGAGCTATAAAGTGCCCCAAATCATTTGGCATAAGGATAAGCATCAATCATTTAATGCAGTAGCTCTTTCTTGCTTTGTATTCTGATTCATATTGCCATCTTCCCACTTTCTTTCCGGGTAACACATGTAAAAACAGTGGATCTGGGAGTACCTTCATTTAAGTTAGTAGAGCCCACTCCTAGGGGAGTCAAAATCAAGTTTCACATTATTATAACGTAATCATACTTGAACCGTCATTGCGCAATTGAAACCTAACTTTTCCCGGCATGGAAATTGAATAATGACAAATGAAACAAAACGACGTTCACTGATACGGTACCACTGCAAATTATTTCGGATCTTACTTCTATTCTTACTCCATCAAAACATTTAAACAAAGCAGCATATATGTGTCCATAGTTGTAAATTTTGAACCTAATTTGAAACCCAAGCTTAGACTGCAATTGTTATAATGCAAGAGACATGTGATGTCGAAATTCGGGTTAATTTTCTTTTACTAATAATAACAAATTCACATCGAGCACTATTACCTAGGTAAATAGAGTGTGAACGATTATACTGAAAAATCATACCAAGTAAATTCCTAAGAAAGACTGGAGATGTTACAAATAGTCTTACTTAAAACCCAACTTTCTAGACAAAATTTTCTTAGAAATGTAATTTAATAGCAAAATAATTCACTACAACTATACTTGACAATAACTATTAAATAGATAAATAAAGAACACCAGAATTTAACGAGGTTCAGTCAATTATACTTACTTCCTCAAACACTATTAAATTGATATTTCACTTATTTTTAGGAAATAATACAAGTGAAATATTACAAAAAGAAATAAGGAATTGTTTGTCTTAAGGAAAGACAATTTTTAGGATATGTAACATAGGTGAAGGAGTCTTCTTTTTATAACTTAAGAAGACTCCTCCATCTTTATATTTCTCTAATGTGGGAATATGTCATAACATTAACAATTCTCCACCTTGACATATTTCACATCTTCAAATCTCTCACAAAACTCGTCTTTAATAGTGTCTTTAAATACACTTAAAAGCACCCATCTTCAATTTTATCAATATTGATCAAGTTCAAACAATGTTGGAATTTAACTGCAGTCCTTACCTTTGTCAACATATCAGCAGGATTTTCAATGGTCTTAATCTTTTGGATTGCTATTCTACCTTTTTCCAGAACCCCTCGTACAAAGTGATATGAACATTGACGTGCTTCGTCCTTGCATGATAAACTTGGTTCTTTGCTAAATGAATAACACTCTTATTATCATAATGTACTTTGACGTGCCTTTGTCTAGTTCCTAATTCATCAAGCAATCTTGAAGCCAAATTGCCTCATTCACAGCATCTATAGCTACCATATAATCTGCCTTTGTAGTTGACAAAACAACTGTTGACTGTAAGGTAGACTTCTAATTTACTGGTGCCTTTGCAAGAGTAAGCACAGCTAGTAGTTGATCGACAATTATCTAGATCACTAGCATAGTCGAAATCATAATATCCAACTAAGCAATGACTACCTTTCTCATCCCGCTCAAACATTAATCCAATATCTGCGATATTCAGAATGTACAACAGAAACCATTTCACAACTTGCCAATGCTTCTTGCCTGGATCATGCATATACCTACTCACGATTCCTACTGCTTGTGAAATGTTAGGCCTTATATATATCATCGCATGCATCAAGCTACTAACCACATTTGCATACGGTACTTTAGTCACGTCCTCTCTTTCTGCATCTTTCTTTAGAAATAAGGATGCACTAAGCTTTATATGAGAAGCGAGTAGAGTACTAACAAGTTTTGAATTCTCATTCATGCCAAAACATTGTAGTACCTTTTCAAATATTGCTTTTAAGTCAAACAAAATCTCCCTAACTTTTTGTCTCTACTTATCTCCATGTTAAGAATTTTTTTGGCTTCACCCAGATCCTTCATTTCAAACTTGTGATTCAACTAAATCTTCAACCTCTCAATTTCTTTTTGATTCTTTGAAGCTATCAGCATATCATCAATATATAAGAGAAGATAGATGTAGGGTCCATCTTGTAACTTCTAAAAATACACACAGTGATTGTATTTACTTCTTGTATACTTTTGCCCCATCATAAACTTGTCCAATTGCTTATATTACAGCCTAAGAGATTGCTTCAATCACTACAACACATTTTAAAGCTTGCACATAATATTCTCCTTTTAAGCAACTTTGAAACCTTTGGCTAAGTCATATAGATTTCCTTCTCTAAATCTCCATGTCAAAACATGGTTTTTACATCCAATTGAACTAGTTCCATATCAAACTGTGCTACCAAAGCCAACAAAATTTGAATGGAGGAATATTTTACAACTAAAGAAAAAAATTCATTATAATTAATTCCCTCCGTCTGAGCATAGCCTTTGTCCACCAACCTTGCTTTATAGTGAACATTATCCTTGTCAGGAAATCCATCTTTCTTTGCATATACCTATTTTCATCCAATTGCCTTCTTTCCCTTTAGGAGACTAGCTAGCTTCTATGTTTGATTCTTATGAAGGAAATTTATTTCTTCATTCGATGGCTATCCTTCGCTTATCTTCTTTTGAACTTTGGACTATTTCCTTATAAGTGATAAGAATGTCATCAATTTCAATTAGAGATGCATAAGCCACCATATTATTATAACGAGCAGGTACCTAAATGTTCCTTTTTGGCTTTATTAATGTAATTGGTAATTGTTGTTGTAAAGGTTCTTAAGTTGGAACATCTTCTTCATTTGGCTCCTCTTCTACCGCAAGATTTTCTGCATCTGTTGTAACATCCCAATACCCATGTTAAGGCTAAAATTGTAAATGTGAGAGATTCATTAAGAGATTAGAAATGTGTTTCATGCTTATGCATTATGTGATATGATCATGCATGTGAATATTGAATCTTTGCAAATGAAAATGATTGTACATGTATTCATTGACATTCCAGGTATAATTGTTTACAAACTTCAGTATATTGAGAAATGTAGTTCTATGTGTTTAAAATTAATTTGGAGAGTGTAATTGTTGATTTAGAATTTTTGGAGAATTAAAAAAAATTATGAAAAAATTGGGGTAATTTTTGGATTAGGAAAAATGCCAAATAACAGAACAAATGATAAATGGTAATAGAAATTACTGTCAAATGGCAATGAAAATTTTGATAAATGACTTCAGGATTTATTGACAAGTGTCATTGAAAATTGGGAGATAATTAGAATTAGAAATTGGATTTATGTAATAAGAATTGGATATGTGGCAAGTGACAAAAGTCACTTGCCAAACAATGTCTTAAATCCACTAAGCATGTAAACCCTTTTTGTTACTCCCCCACGATGCTTTTTTATTTAAAATTCCATTAGGTGTTGTTCTTCCTCTCCCCATCTTCCTCTTTGTGGCTATCTTCTCTTCTTCTTCATCATTTTCGTTTTCTTCAATCACTACCACATTAACTTTGACGATCAAACTTTCCTCCATTTGCTACTAGCATTTTTTCTATGTTCTTCCTCATTTTCACTAAAAACCTATCTCTGCCACTTTTAGAAGATGATGAACATGTAATGCTTAGGAACTAGGTCTAGTCTTGTTTTTTTAAGAATCTGAACTGAAACTAAGTAAGTTATGCTTTAAATGTTATGGGTATTGTTAAATGAAATTAGAATGATGAGAAATGTGTGATTGATGAATTGATTTTGTGAGATGAATGTGTGTGACGTGGATGGTGAAAAATCTACTTAAATGTCTTGTTTTTATAATTGTGAATGATCATTAATGACCCGCGATTTGTTATAGAGATGTTTTGGAAGTTGGATGATCCATATAATGGTGTTAGGATGAGTGTAGTTAGTGATTCAGAACTTTTAATGATATGAGGAAGACGCCGTAGAAACCTTTCTTCTTATGCACGGTAGACTAAATCATCTTCTTAAGCACGGTAAATGGAATCTTCTTAGGTTGACCTTTTGTATCTTCTTATGTTGACCTTTTGTGTCTTCTTAGGTTGACCTTTTGTATCTTCTTATACTGACCTTCTGTATCTTCTTAGTTTGACCTTTTATATCTTCTTATATTGACCTTCTGTATCTTCTTAGGTTGACCTTCTGCATCGTCTTATGTTGACCTTCTGTATCTTTTTAGGTTGACCTTCTGTATCTTCTTATGTTGACCTTCTGTATCTTCTTAAGTTGACCTTCTGTATCTTCTTATATTGAGCTTCTGTATCTTCTTATGCTAACCTTTTGTATCTTCTTATGTTGACCTTCTGTATCTTCTTATGTTGACTGTGTATGTTTTTATGTTGACCGTCTTGATCTTCTTATCCACTGTAGAGTGAATCATCTGACCTATTGTTTGATCCAATTATGACCATTTAGATGACAAAACTTCACTTTTTGGTCTTCATGAAAGTTGTAGATATATAAGTCCTCTTTCAAACCATCTAAGAATGACCTTAATTCGAAATCTATAGAGAAAGTTATGTTAATTGTCCCGAAACAGGTTCAATATGATTGAGGACAAAACTTTATTTGATTCTTTCGGCCATAACTTTGCTATCTGACCTCTAAATGACTTGATTCTTAAGCCAATAGATTCCTAAAACATTATTCTGTCTCTCCAAAAAAATTGGTGGCATTCCTAATTGATTGGAAAATTTTTTATTGGAGGAAAGTGAGGGAATATGTTGGAATAGTATGAACTGGTGTTATTTTTTGAACATACTTCGGTATTTTGAATATATCTGGATCTTTAGGGTTCGAAATGAGATAATTTTTAATTTGGAGTAAACTAGAGACATAGGCTTACAAATTATATGAGAAGTTGAATTTTGATTCAGCCCTTAAGATGTTCATTTTTTGGATAGAAGTTTTATATAGTATACAATTTTAGAATAAGAATAGTCCAAAAAGATTTGGAGTATAACTTGTGAAATATTGATCCAAATTGAATGATCATGGTGTTATTAGAAACTTAAGACAATTGAAAACACTTTTCTAGAAGAAAGTATTGACAAATTACTTCATTTACCTGATAAGAATGATTATGAAAAATTAACCCAAATGCCTGGATTTTTGGAAGTGATATAGGACTGAAATGAGAGTTGGATAATTGTTTGGTCTTGTAATTCTAGAAATTACATTAATGAGTGAATTTTTGGTATCAAAGTACCAAATACATGTGTAAAATGGAGATGAAGTGGTTCATTTGATTAAATTTGTGATTCGAAGAAGAGGAGTAAAGTGTATCTAGTTTAAATGAATGAGAAATTGATAATAAGAGCAAGTAGATAAGTAATTGAATTATGAAATGTAAATAAGCATAAGATATGAAATTTGATAATATACTCGGGATTGTCATGAACATGCATTGTACGTATTCAATATCCACACATGTGTATAAATGAATGCTTATAATTGTTCAAAGTTATTAATGTGAGAGTGCAATGCGTATATTACATAATTTGAATGTGTAGGATAAACGTTCGCATTTAGAAGTTTCCAAAATTGGGAATTCAATGCTAATATGGAGTGTATTGTGAGTAGACCGAGATGGTCTTACTTTATTATTTATTTGGTTTAAGTTATGAATTGAATGATTATGCAATGTGAATGTGTTGGTTCCGAACAATTTATGTTCGGGGAGTTTGATAAATGTGAGAACATTGAAGTGCTCCTTGTATGTGAATTAGATTGAAATAAGTGTACAAAATTTGATTGTTAAATGCTGAACTATGGTCCGATGATAAATGTGTTCTGGATGTGCATTTGCATATGAACGAAAATGTGATTCTCAACTTTAATGTTGAATGCCAGACTAAGGTTCGATGATATGTGAATGTGATTGAATAAGAATATACATGTAACACCCCACTCCCGTAAGACCCGAACCCGATATCGTTGGTGATATTCGAGTCCGTGCCCCGCGAGAGTGACGTACTACATCAGTCGATATAAAACTCAGTATACATTTTTTTTCCATTGCTTTCACGTTAACACGGTAGACACAGTAAGTAAATAAAACCCGTGTTCACAATAAATCAGTTTCAGTTATTACAGTCATCCAAAAGTAATTTACAATCAGTCAATGCAGTAAACATAAAAACCACAATGGGCTCAGTAAAAATACAAAGCCTTGTTATACAGT
>JANJEY010000009.1:32650466-32666081 GCA_024703695.1 Erythroxylum cataractarum
TTCTGTTATGCCTAACTAATTTGTCACATCAGCTGATAACTAACTCCCTCCTTGGCCCACTGTTTTTTCCTTTGGAATCAATCTCTCTCTCTTGCTCTCCCGAGGATCCTAACATCTTACCAGAGAATGGGGCCTTTTCTCTATAACTCAGAAATTTGGTAGATGTTTCAGGATGATGAGTAGTGTAGGAAAGAAAGGGTTCCGAAAAAGTTAAAAGCTGTGGACTTTAACCAATTTTCCTAAATCTATCACGTGGCATAACTGTGGAGGCTTATAAATTTGACAAAGAAATAATAAAAGAAGCCAGAATCGACCATGGTCCAGCCGGAGGAACTCTTTTCTCTATTTTTATCTATTGTTTCCCGATTTCCCTAGGCCCTGGCTCCCTTAGTGTGCAGCTAATCTTAGTTTGAAGGATCGTTTCGTCACCTAGTATTTGCCATTGGGTGAAAATATTTTGCATTCATGGCCATTACTAGTGCATCATCAATGATGAATGGAACTACTAATGATGGTAAAGTTCAAGATTCCATCCAATGGACATAGAAACACCAACTTAGACCGAATCGTCTTTTTGAACCTTTAAGGCAGGAATCTTGCTTATGGTTCACCAAGAAAACGTTTGATGACATTAGGCTTTACCTTTATAATAAAGTCAAATCCAAATGACTATGCATAGAAGTAAAGACCACTTTGATGTCATAGAGGTGAGCTACTCAAGTCAGTACACTAGTCAAAAATAATTAAGGTGAAAAGTAGGCAAACAATAAGTTGCCCAAATATTCCGTCTCAATAAATTCTAAAAAAAACAGGAAATCTAAAAATTGTATACACCAATTGTACCAAATTCAATAGCAACTCTTCCTGATACAAGCTAAAACAATGAAAAGTTTCAATTTTTTATTGACCACCAACGTGGTAACCAATAGCTCAGCCAAGAGTGAAGTAGATGGAAAACGAGCACTCAAGTCTTAGTACACCCTCCAAACTTTGTCCAATCAGGGCTGCAATTGATCTAGGCCCCACAAAAACGAGAATGGTAAGTAGTGAGAACATATAGAGAATGTACCATCTGAATCCATCTACCAGATTCAGGTAAAATATCAATAAATAAGCACACAGTGCATTAAGTTTGTTGCTGGTTGTAAATTAAAAGACAAAAAGCAGAAGAAAGGAATTGAAAGAAAGGTAAAACAGAAAAACAAAAAATTGGCAAAATCTCATCCCTTATTTCATATCAGCTTTGGGTTTAAATAGCTGAGAAAGCCAACAAGTATTTAAAAAATTAAACAATCCTAATAGTGATCCCTATGAATCACAGAACAAATAACAATTCCCCTTTTGAATAGGATTATATACTGACTAGGAATTTTATTTAAAAATAAAAAAAAAACATATAAATCATGTGCACAAACTTAAAGAAAACATTTTAACACTCCTCCTTGCTTTAAAGTTTGCAGACTCCAATTCTATGTCGTAACTTCTCAAACTTGCTAACTAGAAGTGGTTTAGTGAACAAGTCTACTAGCTGGTCTTAAGAATTGCAATAAACCAAGGTGAGCTCACCATATTGCTGTACTTACCTTAAAAAATATAGCTTAATATTGAAATGCTTAGTCTTCCCAAGAAATACTGGATTATTTGAAATTGAAATAGCAGCTTGATTGTTAACAAAAATTTTGGTGATTTATTTATGCTCCATGTACACATCACACAAAATCTTCTTCAGCCATAAAATTTGATTTGCAACTGATGTTGTTGCTATAAATTCTACTTTTGCAGTTGATTGTACTACAATTTCCTATTTCTTATAACACCATGAGAAAGCTCCTGAGCCTATATTAAAACAATATCCTGAGGTGTTTTTCATATCGTTAACTGATCCAGCCCAGTTACTATCTGAAAAACTACATAGCTTGAAATCTTTATAGCTTTAAACTTAACTCCATAATCAACATTACCTTTGATGTACCTTAAAATTCTTTTTGCTATAATTAAATGCATTTCACTAAGACAATGCATGAATTGAGATAAGAGACCTATAGAAAATAGAATGCCAGGCCTCGTTGCTGCGAGATACAACAAGCAACCAATCAAGCTTCTGTAATCGCCTTCATTAATTCTATAAGCTCCATCTTCCTTATGTGTTTATCACTTTACATTCTTCCATTTGAAATTTTTTCATAATTTCCTTCGCATATTTTTTTTGATTGATGAACACTTCTTTTTCTCCTTGTATGATCTCCATACCAAGAAAGTAGGTCATGAGACCAAGTTCTATCATTTCAAATGCCGACATCATATTTTTTGAGCTCTTCAACCAACTTTGCATCATTTCCTGTGACTAAAAGATCATCAACATAAAGAGATACAATGAGAGTGTCATTTTCTTTATGTTTCACATAAAGAGTGGCTTCAGAGAAGCTTTTAACAAAACCAAGGTAAAGAGTGGCTTCAGACAAGCTTTTAACAAAACCAAGGTCTAACAAATGTGCATCTATCCTACTATACCAGGTTCTTGGCACTTTCTTTAAGCCATATAAAGCTTTGTTTAGTAGGCAGACCTTGTCTTCTTCACCTTGTTTTACAAATCCTTCGAGTTGCTCTACATATATGTCTCCTCTTGTTAAAAGCCATTTAAAAAATATGATTTGACATCCAACTAAAACACTTTCCATCCCATTTGTGATGATAACGCAAGCAATAACCTGATTGTGTCTAGTCTAACAACAGGAGCAAACGTGTCGAAATAATCAACACCGTAAATTTGAGCATACTCGTTAACGACAAGTTTGGCCTTATGTTTGTTGATGGAACTATCTGCATTTAGCTTTGTTCTGAACACCCATTTAACACCAATGACTTTTCTTCCTTCAAGTCTTTTAACTAACTCCCAAGTTTTATTTTTTCAATCATAAACAACTCTTCCTCCATAGCTTTCTACCATTTTGAATCCTGTAATGCTTCTTTAGGACCACAAGGTTCACAAATTGTTACATTACAACTTGCATAGATATCTGAAAGTGAACTTGTAACTTTGACTGGAGGATCATCTTCCAATTCTTCTTGCCATGAATTTACTAGTTTCTCTTCTGATACACTTTTTGGTTTTTTTGAAGTAGTATCTTCTTTCTACAAATCATTCCAGTCCCATTGTTTTTCCTCATTAAAGTGTACATCCCTACTGATTGACATTTTATCTATTTGAGGATGATACACTTTGTAGGCTTTAAAGACTAAACTGTAGCCCACAAAGATTCCAAGAATTGCCTTCTTGTCAAACTTATCACGTTTGGCCTATGGCACATGAACAAAAAAAAACACATCCAAATATTTTAAGGAAACTTAGTGAAGGTTTAAACCCATAACAAGCTTCAAATGGAGTTTTAGGTTTTAAAGAATTGGTAGGAAATCAATTATGCAAAAATACTATTGTGTTGGTCGCCTCTATCCAAAATTTTTTGGGTAATTCTTTCTCATGTAACATGCTTCTAGCCATCTCCAATACCAATATGTTCCTTCTTTCAATAACCCCATTATGCTCTAAAGTGTAAGGGGCAGTCAGTTGATGTTCAATGCCAGCTTCTTCACAAAACAAGTTAAACTCTACTGAAGCATATTCTTTTTTGTTATCGAACCATAACTTGAATCTTACAATCACTTTAATTTTTGACCATTTTCTTGAACTTCCAAAATACGCTAGCAACTTCTAATTAGAATTTCAAGAAGAAAGATCCAACACTTTGTAAAATCATCAATAAAAAGAACATAGTACCGACTACCTTGTAGTGATGGTGTTCTTTGAGGTCCAGCAACATCTGTGTGAATAAGTTGTAATTTCTTGGAAGCTCTCCAAGTTGAATTTGCAAAAGGCAGCTTGTTTTGCTTACCAGATTGACAAGAAATACAAATTGGTAAGTAATTATCAAGCTCAGATAGTCCCCTTACCATGCCACTTTTCTATAATTTCAACATCCTTTGAAGATGAGAGTGCCCAAGCCTCTTATGCTAGATATCTGTATTGCTGGATTTGTTGGAATAAGCTATCTGCACCTCTGTAGGTTCACATACAAAGCTTTTTCCTTTCATTTTAACCTTCAAAACTTCCCTTCTAGATGTGTCACAAATATAATAATGGAAATTTTCAAAGGATACTTTAAATCCTTTTTCTAACAATTGGCCAATGTTCAATAAATTTTGATCAATTTCATATACATAAAGAACATCATAATTTTTTTTGTACCTAAGCTGGTTGTAATTGCAACAATTCCAATTCCTTTTATAGATAGATCACCTCCATTGCTAATTCTGATCTTTTTGACTTTAGAAGGCCTCAATTCTTCAAAGAGAGTACTATCAAAAGTTATGTGGTTTGTACAACCACTTTCAATCAACCAACCCTTTAAAGAACTTGTAGTTGAAAAACAAGTTGCAGCAAACATCTAATCTACTTTTTCTTCGTCAGTAACTTGAGCTGCTTCATTTTGACTTTAGACCTCATTATTTCAAATCATAGCTTCATGCCCAAGCTGATTACATTTGTTACACTTAGCATCTGGCCTTCGTAACAATTGAAAGGTGGATGACCAACTTTGTCGTAGTGATGACAAGGTGGTTAGTTTTTTTATTTTATTTCTGTTATAGCTACAATTTTAATAGTTTTTCTTAGATTTTTCAGTTACCTGGTGTTTGCCTGGCAAAGCTCCTTATACAACACATTCTTGCCTTATTAGCCTTTTTTGATCTTGGGCATATAAGGCATTTAACAATTCTACCAAAGTGATATTAGATAGCTCCTTTTTATTTTCCAAGGTGATGATAGCAGCTTCGTACCTCTTTGGTATAGTAACAAGAATTTTTTGAACAATTCTTGAATTTGAAACTAGCATCCCAAGCAACTGGACCTTGCTTGCAATTCCCAATAACTTATCTGAGTATTCTTTGATTGACTCAAAATCTTTCATCTTCCGTAATTCAAATTCCCTCAACAAATTCAGCACTTGCATGCCTCAAGTCCTTTCATCTCCTTCATATTCTTTTTGGAGATAATCCCAAATCTTTTTTGAATATTTGAGAGACATGATTCTTATGAAGATTGTTTCTGAAACAGCAGCAAAAGTGTTGCTTTAGCCTTTGACTTTCTGGTCTTCCTCTCCTTGTGACTTTTCATTTGGGCCACAATAGGATTATTTGGCAAAGGAGCAACTTCGTAATCTTCTTCCATGAACTCCCAAAGATCCATAGCCTTAAGGTAAGACATCATTCTCACAGACCATAATTGATAGTTTTTTCCATCAAAAACTAGAGGAGAAACATTGGAATGGTTGGTTTCACTCTCCATTAACACACAACTCCTTTAAGAAAAAAGCTCTGATACCAATTGTAAATTAAAAGACAAAAAACAAAATAAAGGAATTGAAAGAAAGGTAAAACAAAGAAGCAAGAAATTGACAAAAAGTCACACCTTATTTCATGTCAGCTTTGGGTTTAAATAGTTGAGGAAGCTAATAAGAATTCAAAAAATAAACATTCCTAATTGTGCTCCCTATGAATCACAGAACATATAACAAACCCCTTTCAAATAGGATTACATATTGACTAGGACTTTTATTTAAAATAAAAGAGAAAACATAGAAATTACGTGCACAAACTTAAAGCAAACATTTCAACACTAGTGAATGAATGCATAGGACCATAATATTGATGACAAGAATCGCTTGATAAAGGATTTCTTGATTCTTGTAGGTGAAGAGTTTTGTGTAATGACATTCCATTAGTTTTGCAAATCTGCATATATGTTTTAGTTTATATCATGTTATTATGTTATTTCCCGAGTGACAGACCATAATAAAAAGTGTTACAAATCAAGAATGGAAGTGTGATAAAATAAATAGTCTGGATTTCCTTGATTCACGTGGATGTAAATTGTCTTAGCCTTCCTCGTAGCATTCCATTAGTTTTGCAAATCTGTTTCTATGTTTTAGTTTATATCATGTGTAGGTTTAAGGACTATGTTCCTTATTAATGTAGATGAAGAGTGAATTCAACATAGCAAAAAATTCCTAGCTTGTCATCCCTTATTCCTATTAGTTTGTAGGAAACTTATCTTTAGAACCTCGTTGCTCCTTTGGTTTTTGTTTTGCGCATGTAATATAAACTATTTATGTTCTATTTGTGAGCTATGAGTTAGATTCACATTCTGAATTATGCTTGGTTTCCTTTTGTCTTCATAGTGGCCTAGGGTCTAATTTGTTTTTACTTCAGCCTGCTCTTTAAGATATTAACGTTATAGGAATTGCGCTTATTAGAACCATAAAGAAGAAAGGCTATAAAATATTATTCTTTTTTAATATCTTTTTTGTTTGCAAGGATAGGCAATTGTATAAGTATGAGCCAGAATAATGGAAATTTGGTGATGAGAAATCGTAAGTGTTATAGCTTATGTATGTTAATGGTACACTGATTCAACATTTAAATTTTTAGTTCATTCATATGTAAAATATAACATTTTTCACCCTCAAAATGATCGACAAAATATAAAACTTAACCATGTTGTCCATCCTTCTTGGTTTGCTATTTATTCTTAGGTACTTTATACATACATCTAGTTCACTTATTATAGTGTCTAGATATTTGACTCAGCATATAAACATTAATAAGTAACTATTTTTAGTATAATTAGGAAACTTGGGAAATATCTTTTAAGTTAAGGAGGAGAGGTCAAGTGCATAGAAAGCTAACATATTATTAAGTTGAGAAATCAGTAGTTGAAAATTATATAGCTTTTCATTTTAATATGTACTTTGACTTAGAGGAAAGTGGAGTCAAGAAAATATGATAGTGTTAATTCTGAAGTTCGTGAGAATAAGTACATTTGACACAAAAACCATAAATTGAGTAAAATTATGGTAAGTGAGGTGCTTAGCTTATTGCACTGTTTATGAGGTTAAAAGACACCAAAATTTCTTGCTTGTTATAGGCTAATGTATGCAATCTAAAGGATGTTGTTAGTTCAATTGTTGATTTGATGCAAGCAATCGCATCCCCCATAAGCTAGTTGTCCTATAAGGAAGCTATTTCTTTTTTATTGAATGGTACAACATGATGCACGATCAGTAGCAGAGTTCTGGTTGGCTTATAACTAGCTTAAGTTACCTGCAGTTGCACCCAAAAGGTTTGTAATAACTTAGTTTGATAAGATCTAATTGTGGTTTGATAAAATTGTAGATGACAGTAATAAAGCTAGGTGACCTACTTTTTAAATTGTTTAGTATCTAGTTCAAGACAACCTACTTTACATGCTAGACCATATGACAATAACAAATTAAGGACTATTTTATTTTTTGTTTCACAATGATTCTATTAAGATTACTAAAATGTTAACTAATTTCAAAATTTAGAACGGATTTTATATCTTTATCCATCTTTTTTTTCTTTATTCTTATTTCAATATGTAACTCGTTGATGTGAATATTTTGTTGGTATACAGGATTTGATATCAATGTTGAGTTGATTGGGTTGTTATCTCAATAGAACCTCAAACATGGAGATTGATTAATGTTTGGCTACCAGTGAATGTCATATTTATTAGGATGCTCATTACAAGCATGTTTAGGTATAACAAATTTTTTTAATTTGTTAGTACTTTTAGCACAGACCTCACAAAACAAACATTATTAAGTTAGTACTGCAACATTTTACTTTGTTTAATTTGTAATGTAGAAGCTTCTTTTATAGCAATACAAGATGTTGTGCAATGTTATGCTAGTCTTAATATGTGATGATGTGGAGGATTGTTATGGTGTTAGTTACCTAGTGGGTGTTACTAAGTTGTGCGTATATGGAGTCAATTAGTTGGGTATAGATTTAGGTTGTATTAGATTTATTGGTTAGATATGACATGGTTAGGTAAGTTTAATCAAACTATTCTCATATGCCAACCGATACATGGTTTATGAGAGGTAGTGTGATTATGACAGTTCAATCGAGCTTGCTCTTGGATGGAAATAATGTCATAGTGAGGTTGTGGTGGTTCAGTTGAGTGTGGCTCTCAGACAGTAGTCTATTACATTGGACCAGTGACTCGTGTGGAACAAGAGAGCCCCTGTGGCTATAGTCTACAGGGAAGAGGAATGTTATAGGGCCATTCCTCAGTTCTTAACTATTATTTGTGATTTGTGATTGTGATGACTATATGTCAGGTTATTGATATGGTATATACATTCATGTTTCTGAACAAAATTATTACGTTATGAAATTATATTTATGGATGTAATACATTATAAATATAAAAATATGTATATGTATCATTTGAAATCGTTAGGAGTGCATGACTTAATCATAATATTAATTCACTCTACATCATACTTAACAGTATTTTACTTTTTTGCATATTTGCATGTTGGAAAGTAAAAATGGTCTAAACTTGATAATCTAAGAATTTCATTTTTATTGGATATGATAAAAATTCAAAGGATTAATAATTATTAGACTTAAACAATGGAATGAATGTTAATAGTAGATATGTTAAATTTAATGAAGTGGGGTTGTAGCTCTCAAATGGAGAGAGATATGATTTATTTCCATATTTTGAAGATGAAAAAGAAAATAATTTGTTTAAAACGTCAGAAATGATTTGTCTCCAATAACCTCAGTAACTCCACCATAATGAGCATCAGCATCTCTATCTTCATCAATAAGTATGGGACCTTAAGGATACTAAAGACTTAATGAATGTTATAATAATCTTAATTTATTTTGTTTACTTACAAATATTAAGCATTTAAATTTTAAAAATGATAAGAAAAATGAGGAGTAGATTCTTGCAATGATGAGGGAACTTAAGCCATCAAAAGTAATGAAACACAAAAACTAGTTCTTGTCCAAGTGTTCATTAGGCCATTAAAGTTAAATGGAAATAAAAATTTAAGAAAAATGAAAAAAATGAAGTGGAGAGATACATGATAAGGCTTATTATCCAAGAGTACAAGCAAAAGCAAGGTATTGATAGTTCTCTCATGTAAATAATTTTTTATTAATTTATCTTGTTGCCAAAAATCATTGCAGGATTCATCAATTAAATTTCAAGTTTGCTTTCCTTAATTTGTTATTTAAAAAAACAAAGTTTATATTAAGCAACTAATAGGATATATGATTGAATGTCAAAAAAATTGTTAAAAGTTAAATGATACTTTGTATGGACTTAAACAAATGCCAAGATTTTGGAATAACATAATGAACAATTATTTCTAAAATGATGGTTTTAATAAAAGCATATATGAAGACACCCTTTATATTAAAAATGAAAAATATGATTTTTTATGTTTATTTATATCTATGTAGATAATTTTATCTTCACAACCAATAACCTAAATATGCATAAAGAGTTCAAAGATTTCATAACTTGAGAGTTTGAGATAAAGGAGATAGAATAACGTCTTACTACTTGGGATCGAAGAAAGGAAAATTAATGATATAATTTCATCATTCAACAAGAATATGCAAAGTAAGTGTTTAAAAAGTTCAATATATTAGACAATAAATCGATTAATACTCATATCAAGCGAGGAATAAAGCTATCCAAGTTTGATATACAAGAAAGTGTTGATCCACCTTTGTTCAAAATTTTATTGAAAAGTTTGAGGTACTTAATTTTTATAAGGTTAGAAACCTTATTTGCAGTTCAACTTATTAGTCGATTTATGAAGACATTTTCTAAAGTTCACTTAAAGACAAGTAAAGGAGTTTTCTGATATCTCAAAGGCACTATTGATTATCACTTGTTTTACTCATCTTCTAAAAATTTTAATAATTAATATTCTTTATAATAGTGATAGATTATGACATGTTTTAGTCATTCTACAAAAAAATAAATATTAATTAATTTTATGATACTGATTTTTTAGTGATCTAGATGATAAAAAAGTACTACTAAGTTTGTTTTCTTTATGGAAAATAATGAAACCTCCTAGTGTTTAAAGAAATAATTCAAAGTTAACTCTCTATATGTAAATCAAAGTATATGGTAGCTGCTTTTTATTCTTGTCATGTTATTTAGTTGATAAAGTTGTTCAAAGAGATTTATTTAGAAGAAATTGAAGTAACAAATTATATGACTAATAATAAATATAATCAAACTTTAGCAAATAATGTAGTGTTTCAAGATAAGAGTAAATATATATTGACATATAGTTTTATTTTATTTGAGAATATATTGTTAAAAATTAAATTAAATTAAAGTTTTTGATGTTTCTTATTCAAGTGTGATTTTTTCACTAACAACCTTAAGTATGATGTTTTTCAAAAATCACAAATGATTTTTGGAGTTATAAAAAAATTAAATTTATAAAAGGTTTTAGAAGTAAACTTAACTTTTGGAATCATATAGTAAGTTTGAATGATTAGTTAAATGTTTAATATTAATCAATTTTAAAACTACATGTATTTAGATCTAAGTAAACCTAAACTTTAATCATTTAAAATTATCTAAAGAAGGATATAATGGAATAAAAAACATATTAATCATATTTTTTGTTTTACAAATTTTATTGTTATTGAAATTATTTTCTTTTTATTATAATATTAAATAATTTTAATTTAGTTAATATAAAATTCTCCTTTGACTCTATAAATAGTCATATAATTTTTTGTTTTATAAAAGAATCAGGAATAAAATTTCTGTTGCATTAATATTTTTCCTTCTTTTTTTGTATGAATATTCAAGTGTTGTAAGGTATTAGTTTCCTAACATTTCAATGAAAAAAATTGGTTTTATTATAGCACTGTTATTGACATGATTATCCCACCTTTTAATATTTCTCTTCCTATTCTCATCTTCAAATGAAGTATTATGATTTCATTTCTTGTTATGTCATTACATTATTGTTGTTAAAATGTGCAAATCAAACTTACTATTCCTTATTTGAATTTATATATCTTGGTTACGAGTACTAAAGTACACTACAAGTACAGTTCTATTGTCACATTTTTCAATTGTTCCAATTTTAACGAATGCAATTATACTTATATGTGATTACCGTTATCATAATAACCTACAATCTGTAACATGTCTTCATCATTTTGCAATAAAAAAACTTAGACTAAGGGTTGGCATTGGAGACATTTGTACTTCCATGGTCATTATAGGTTAAGAATAAGAAAGGTAAAAAGCCACAACATTTTGAGATACTTATGTAAAAAGCAATGAGAGGAGTGAGAGAGGGCAAGGATTGAGAGGAAGGTATGGTTAACCTCTTATGAAGTTGAGAATGTATTTTTTTTAACATGCACAATTATCATTTAATATTTTTACCTTAGCTATATTGGACTCCAAGCAATAACTTTTACAAGATCAAACTACTCAAAAAATATGGATGACTAAAATAAAATATTGAACACACCATTTTAACCAATAGAAAATTTTACTAAATCAAAATCGTCAAGATACAATCTTTTAAAGTTTTGAGCCTAATGACAACATATATAAATAAACACACACACACACACACACCAATACTACTCCCAACTGATCCTAAAAATCAAACTTCAATAAAACTATAGTTAAAAAATACACACACACACCAATACTACTCTCAGCTAATCCTAAAGCTCAAACTTCAATAAAACTGCAGTTAAATAATGTTATATAGACTATAAAACTCTTCTTTTGTCAAGTGTTTTTGTATTACATAACTTTTATCTTTCAAACTTATATTTTAATCTCAAAAGTGATAAGATTTTATACCATATATATTCACCCACATGGTTGTGTGTGTTGACCACCTTTAACTTTTAAGCTTCAAAACTTGATTTCATAGAGAGACATGGTCCTAATGACTTATATAGTTGGAACAAATAGTCATTTTCATAAACAATACAGGCATGTATATCCTTAAATGTCATCATTCAACTTGAATATGGTTATAGATCTTATAGGTTCATTCGTACAATTGTGTCCACCATTAACACGGATGTGTATAACCCTAAGACGAGCACATACTCTAAAAATAGCTTCCAATCATTAGTTTCTGCCTCAAATATACCTTATCTTCATTATTTTTGGTCCATGAAAATAAATAACACTTTTAAAACCCAAATTTAGTGGAATTGATGTAATGAATATACATATATAGAACAAACCTAGACCATAATAGTCTCCCCTTCCAACCCATTTCAGAGTAGAAATCAACCACTTCATTAATCACTTAAAAGTCATCTCAATAAGCTTATTATAAAGCTCAATCTTACTCCTAGTAACTATCTTCGTCAACATATCAGTACCATTCTTGTTTATGTGAATTTCCTTGGATTTCATTACTTTCTCCCTAATGACAAATTGTAACCAATGATATCTAACATTAATATGCATAGTACAGGAATGATATATTAAATTCTTACATCGATATGCTTAGTGTAGGAATGATACATTGAATTCTTACATCAATATGCTTACATTGAATTTAACCAAAGTATATCCATACTTGCTTCTATGGATGCAACATATTCTACCTCAATAGTAGACAAAGCTATACACGTCTGTAACTTGGATTGCAAAGAAATAACTTCTTAGCAAATTTGAGCAAGTAACCTAAGCTCAACTTTTTGTTATCGAGATCACTAACCATGCCCATATATATGTATCCTCTTAGAATTGGTTCACCACCTCCAAAACACAATCAAATATGGAAGTGCCCTGCAAATACTTGAAGATCTACTATACTATTTCCTATTGTACTTTTCCTAGATTGGATAAAAATTTTCTCACTAACCCATTTGCTTATGTAATGTCTAATATAATGCATAATATGGCATGCATCAAAGAGTCAATATTAAAGGAATATGAAATGAAGGATATAATATCTTTCTCATTTTAGTGGTAGTATAAGCTTGCTTACTCAACTTGAAATGAGTTTTTAATAATGTACTAACAGGTTTGACGTTCTTATGACAACCATAGCTTTCTAACCTTCCTGTCACAAATAATCTCCATTCCCAATATTTGCTTTATAGGACCCAAATATTTCATATCAAAGGACTTATATAAATCCTCCTTTAACCTATAAATCATGCCAACATCTTGTACTTCTATCAACATATCATCCACATATGATAAAAAGATGATGAAGTTACTACTAGGAAATTTTTTTAAGTACATGCAAGGATCAGTTAATGTTCGCTTGTAACCATTGCTTGGTTTAAATGAGTAAAACTTCTTGTACCATTGTCTTGGCTGCTGTTTGAGCACGTAAAGGCTCTTATTATACTTGCACACAAGGTCATCTTTTCCCTTGACTTTAAACCCTTCTAGCTACTCAATGTATAGCTACTCATCTAAATCACCATGCAAGAAGGTAGTTTTCATAGCAAGTTATTTGAGTTCTAGATTCATACTTGCAACTAGATATAAAACATTGACTTCCTTCTTACGTTTTGAAAGCTTTACTAACTCATAGTTCTTATTTTTCTTCAACAAATCCATCTCCTCTTGCATAACCTAAAGCCATGAGTCCTTTTTTAGTGATTGAGTTTCTCAAAAATTCTTTGGCTCCCTATTTATAATAAATAGGAGATATTCTAAACTAGGTTATCTTATTAAAAGCTTCTTCTCTCTAGTTAACCTTCAAAGTTAGACATCTTCCAATGTTTGAGCATATCTCTCTCTCTACTTATGATGCTCATAGACTTCTCCTACATCATCTATTAGATGTGGCTCATTTCTATCAGATTACATCTAATTATTATCATCTTATATTAGTTCATGCCCTTCACCTTCTTCACCTATAGATTGCTCAATAAAAATATAAACAAGGGAAGAATTTGCAATACCAAAATATAAATTGTTAGAAGTAATATTGTCTACTTTGGTGAGATCTACTTCTATCTCATAATCATAGAATGTTATATTCCTGCTTCTAACAACCTTCTTCTTTTTGAAGTCGTAAAGCCTATAGCCAAACTCCTCATCACCATGTTGAACAAATATATAAGAATTAGTTTTCAAATCCAACTTCAATCTTTACTCTTTTGGCACAAGTTTGAAAGCTTTTCTTCTAAATATCCTTAAATGCACATAAGTCAAATCCTTTCCTTTCCATACTCTCTCAAGAATATCAATATCCAAAGGGATTGAAGGACTTTTGTTAGTCATATATAATGTGGTTAATACTGCTTCACCCCAAAAGGATTTTGGTAGATTAGAAATTTGGAGCATGTAGCGAACCTTCTCTACAATGGTTCTAGTCATCCCCTCCATCACATCGTTATGTTATAGAGTACTAGGTTCTATCTTCTCATGTTTATACCTTGTCTCACACAGTAGTGTTCAAATTTATTGGAGGCATACTTGCCTTTATTGTCAATTTGGAGACATTTTAACTTTCTCTCCATCTCCCTCTCCACTATAGCATGAAATTTCCTAATGTTCTCAAATACTCGCGTTTTTGTTTTCAATATGAAAACCTAAGGGTTGCTAATAACGTCATCAATAAAAGTAATGAAGTACTCATTACCACCTAAGGAATCCTCCTCAATAGGACCAAAAATACCAAAGTTCACTAACTTTGACTTAGTCTTTATCCTAGTAAACCTTTTATTGAAAGACACCTTATGATGCTTTGCAGTTATAAAATGATCACATAGATTGAGAGAAACCATAGTTTTCATAGGATAAGTGACTTATCAGCTAGCAATTTGTTCCCTTTTCTCACTAATAGGTCTTAATCTTCGATGGCACAAATTTAGAGAAGTATTATCCTCAATAGCATGTGTTCTCCAACATACACCTCCAAGTGTGTCTTATAAAGAGTGCAACACAGTCCACCATGAGCAATTGTGATACTACTATAGCCTACAACCAAATTAATACCAACTCTAGCAATGAAAATATAGTAAGTGAAGAGTTAAGATTGTTCTCACGAGAAATTTTAACGGTAAATATTGTACAAGTTCAAAACCAAAACAAAGTAGGGGTGGGGGTTTTAATTCACGAAAATATGAGAATTTAAAGATGAAAAAAATCAAAAATTAACAAAAACAATCAAATTTGGAAATTCAGTAAACAAACCTTAGTTTTGGGTCACTGACATTATCACACTAAAATGGATCCTCGATATAAATTCAGTCCACTAATAAACATCCATTGGGTGATATTTTCTTATAAGATTAAATGAATAGAAACATGTATTCTAAACATTTTTATTAGTTAACAACTCAGATAAGATATTAAGTTTAATTGATTAACAACTTTAAGAACCAAGAAACTAATTAACAAGACAACACATGTACGATGTTGGGCTCGGGTCCCGGATCCCCATTCCTGAGGCGACCCCTCAGGCTGCGCCAGCGACGGGCGCCCAAACATATTGGACCCGATCCCAACATCCATGCATAATTCGAATCACACACATACTCATACATTTTTGCAGACATAATAACATACACACGACTTATGAATTAAACACCCCATAAATCAAGGGGCTTCATGCCATTACAATCCGAAGGAATTTCAAACAAGTATTCTCAAATAGCATAATACAAAATGAAGTTTAAATCCAAAATACATGAATATGCTCCATGATGATATGCTCGGAGGGCCAACCAAAATACTAACTTAATACA
>JANJEY010000009.1:32716211-32739443 GCA_024703695.1 Erythroxylum cataractarum
ATTATAAACATGAACCCACCTGATTTCCTTGCTTGTTCTTGCCTAGGAATGAGTTTCCTCTTGAGCCTCTTGATCCTTTTGCCTCACTTGTTCTCCTAAAATAAGAACCAAAATCTCATTCAATAACTTATACTGAAACAATAATTCCATTCTTAACTTCCATCTAAAATTCCATATTATTAGAAACTGATTCATAACTTCATCACTTCATAAAACTTGTAGATCTATGTCTCTAGTTCATAACGCCTCAAAAAGCATCCCAAAAGGACTTCTGTAGCAAAAGATATGATCAAAACACTAAAAATCATCTGTGCTGGAAAACTGGCCTCGCCGCCACGAGCGGCCTGGCACGTCGCGGCGTGCGGCCCTTCCTCAGCATGTCGCGGTGTGTGGCTCGGCACGTCGCAACGTGCGGCCTTCTGCACGCTGCGTCATGCGGCCTCAAGAAAGTCGCGATGTGCGGACCGGAGCTTCGTCTCCCGAACCTAGTTTCCGCCATTTTTCTACTTTAAATCCTTCCCTTTCACAACTACAACACATCTAACCCTTAAATCAAATCATATACTTCCATTCTACACTTATTCTAACACCATAAACATCAAAAACACAACAACCCATGCATATCTACCAAAGTTTCACCATAAACCCTAAACCCACGATTTCTACTCGATCCATGCAAATATAGGGTTTGATTCAACCCAAACAAGAGTAGAAGAGTTAAAAAAACCTGAAGAATGCTTCTAATCTATCAGAAAACGTCGAAACTTAGCTTCGTCTTCTTCTCCCTCTTCTTCCTCTCCTACGATGCTCTTCTCTTCTTCTTTTCTCTTCTTTCTATTTTCCCTTTCTCTTCTTTTCCTCTTTTCCTTTAACTCCTTAAACCTACAAAGAGATAAAAAGACTAAAATGCCCTCCTTTACTTAGCCTTAAACATCCTAACTCAAGTGCCTTGACCATTTTGCCCTTAAACATTTTTACTCTTTCATAAACACTTATTCCCTACTAAACTCAAATAAATCCAAATTTTCCATTAATACTTTCAATAAAATCAAACTATGCCATAAATCATAAATCAAATAAATTCATACTTAATAATATCAAGAAAAGAAAAAATTTGGGACCCAACAGCGAGCATCCACTGTCCAAGTACCAATGATGCTAGCTACTTTTTCCAAGGAAGGATATCTGCAAGTGTTATTATTTATCTCTTAGGTACCTAGATTTTCTTGGGTCCGTTAGGGTTAGTCTGTGCATAATTCAAAGTATGATGATGCAATTGATGATATCTCCAATAATGATTCGGTTGATGAAATTTCTTCCTAAAAGGAGCAGAAACCTTTTTATGATGAGAATGGTTTTAATTAAAACCTAATCCTGTTTTATCATTAAGATTCCTGTATTTCCCTAGCATATCATTCATCTTCCTCGTACTCTCCGTAAATGTTGATAGATCAGTTGAAAAACTATTTATTATTTGCTTCAGCTTATTTATTTCATTAAATCTATCTACTACACCCTTCTTCTTCAACTCATCTACTTGTTTCTTTAAGCAGAAATTTTCCTCTTCTAATGCTTGCGTGTTTCTCAAAATTTCTACATACTTCTTTTTAAACAACTTATACTACTTTAGAATTGGAAGAGAATCTTCCAATAGTTCTGAATAAGCATCTTGTAATTCATTAAACTTTGAGGTTACCTCCTCTTCACTTTCTTCCTCATCTACCAGGCAGATATTTTCTTGCACCAATGCTTCTGAGTCCGTATCTGATTCAAACAAATCTAGATCTTCCCAGGTTGCCATCACACTTTTCTTGCCTTCTCTATTCTTCTTTGGCTTTTTTTTAACAATGGACACTCAGACCTCTAATGTCCCAATTTATTGCATTCATAACATGTGATAGATGTTTTCTTGTTCTTCCCTTCATTTCTGCTATTCTTCTTGAAGTAGGATTCTTTATTTACTTTAGCCTTTTTCTTCACATGCGTCTGATATTTCTTGAGATAAAGGATAGTTCATCATCTTCCTCCTTTGAAGTGTGATCCGAGTTACTGAAATCATCATCCTTGACTGCCTCAATCTTCAGTGCTTTCGATGATGAGCTTTTCTTCCTTTGATTCTTATGTCCAGCCTTCAATCCTATGGATTTGTCTCGTCTGGCTTTATCTTCAGCATCGAGTTCAACTTCATGTATTTTTAGAGATCCAAGTAATTCATCAAGCTTTAATACGCTTAAATCCTTGGCTTCTTACACGGCTGTAACTTTTGGTCTCCATCTCTTCGGTAGGTTTTTTAAGATCTTTTTAACGTGATCTTGATTGTCGTACATTCTACTGAGAGCTTTAAGTCCATTGATGATAGTTTGAAATCTTCCAAACATCTTATCGATAAACTCTTCGTCCTTCATTTTAAATATAGTTCTCGTGTTTTCGTACAAATACATTATTTAATTTTTGAATATCATTAAGAAAAATCACTAACTCAAATTGTTAACTTTTTCTGTCTTCGACTTCGATTTATATATATAGTCTTCATCTTCAACTGCTTCTTGATAACTGCTTTTTTCTTCTTGATTCTTGATCTTTAAAGAAACAGTTAATCAGTTGAGTTCTGTAACTAACTCAAATTGATTTGATTCTACGTTTACGACTCCTTCGTCTAATTTTAGCTTCGCTTCCGTCTCATTTTACTTCGTTTCATCATTATTTGATTTTCATCAAAATGAATCGTAAAGTCATTTTGACTTAACAGCCCACATAACTATATGCAGTGACCGTGTTCAACTTTTAAGCTTCAAAATTCAATATCACAAAGATATATGGTTGACAAACACAACCATGTCCATCAATAACATGAGCATGTTTGACTCTACATAGGCATGTCCGTCCTTAAGTGTCGTTATTCAACTCAAACATGATTACAAAAGCATATTCAAAAGCTTATACGTTTATCCATATAACTTTTTCCACCATTGGCATGAGCGTGTTCAATCCTAACATATGTTTCAGAAGACGTTTCCAATCATTAGTCTCTACACCGAATTCGTTTGATCTTTGTTTTTTTTTATCAATGAAGATAGCTAACACCTCCCGAGCCTAAATTTAATAAAAATGGTCTAACAAATATGTTTAAAATAGGACTTGACTCACAACAAGTCAATGGTAAGATGCTTGTGTTTTTGAGCCAACCTTGTTAAGTAGCAATTTCTTTCGAGTTAAAATGGTTTTTGTTACAACTACTGGTTACTTTTGGACATCCGAGATTGGTTGAGCGATCTTCATAATCTTCTTCTCATCATGTTAAACAAGACTTGCCCTTGCCTGAAGTTCATACTAAAATGCAAGTTTATACTGCTTTTTTGTTAGTCCTGCTTCCTGCTATCTATCTCAACGCATATGCAAGACCAAGTGCAAAAAAAAAGTTACTGCAATAATGAACGGGAGTACCTGATATATCATGCCACTTATGACTCTGGTTTACATATGGAAACATGATACATTGAGATTTTGTTGGAATAACCAAATATATAACATTCTGAAGGACAGAATCGACGAATACCATGAGGGGTTTGGAAGATGAGAGTACGTCCTTATTTACTAGCTCGGACGATATAATTTTACTTCAAAAGAAAATCCTACCAGTACTGGGAATCCAAGAAGACAGCGCCACAATCCTAAGTATTCTGATGCATTAACACGCCTTGTGGAATTCTACACACTACAAAGCGCCGTGGAGGTCGAGTACAAGTGGTCATGAGAGCAACAGCAATGACCAGAGCCATCAAAATTTTCATCAAAGGCGGACTGCCCTCTTCCAATTCAGAGCAACAGACTTTCCCCATACCCTTGTTCTTCACTTTCTTCCCAAAGGAAAAATGGAATGATATGCAGAGGAAATGTAGATTAGCTCGTAGGTCAAGTCAAGTAAGAATATGAATTTATTAAGTGTACCTTTCGTTGATCAACTCATAAGTTTACAGGTCCATGTGAGGTTACGTGGAAAAGTATGCATAGACAAATGTCTCGACATCAAGTGAAAGTGAAATCATCAATCTTAAGGCTAGGGGTTAAGCTTCCTATTATTATTAGCTCTTAGGTCAAGTCAACTAAGAATATGAATTTATTAAGCGCCCCTTTCGTTGATGAACTCATAAGTTTACAGGTCCATGTGTTAGGTTCCGTGGAAAAGTATGCACAGACAAATTTAAATGTGTCGACGTCAAGTGAAAGTGAAATCATCAATCTTAAGGCTAGGGGGTAAGCTTCCTATTATTAGACCCCTTTAAATTTCACTTGTTCATTGAATTGTTGCTGTTATTTGATCTTGTAATGTATTCAAGGGTTAAGAACTAATTAATAGATATTTTCTTTGCATCTAAAGTAGTGACATTAGCAGACGTAAACGTGCACAGCATCCTATCTTGGTATTCACAATGAACAGACCTAGTTACTTTCCTCTTCTACAAAGATCATTTTTAATTTTTTTCAAGGGTGATGGTCACTGTTGGTTTACACTTATATCTCACTTTTCGCTTATGAACCGTAGTGTGTTCGAGTTATGGCCATGTGATACCTTGACGAACTCCACCAAGTTGAGGCTTAAAATGGTATTAGGGTAAAGGAATGGGTTAAAGAATGGAGGGGCACCAAGAATGATTTCTTGTCAATTGTATTGATTTAGAGCTAAAATGATTGATTCCCTAGTCAAAGGCCACCTGGGTTTGCCTCGTGTCTCTGATTGGTCATAGAATATACTGTGCAAAGACGGACAACTGTTCATAAATCAGCAGCTACGGTAGTTGCAGATATCTATATAGACATATATAAATATATAATGAATCATAACGTTAGACCATTATGGATTATTATTGACCAAACCCACTAGCCTTTTATCTTTACTGGACCTAATTTTATCAAATGTTATTCTTTTATTAATATAGGCAGTTCATCATATGGCTGATCTTACCAGAGAAAGGGGGGCTTTTCGCTATATCTCAGAAATTTGGTAGATGTTTCGGGACGATGAGTAGTGTAGGAAAGAAAGGCTTCAGAAGAAGCAAAAAGCCGTGGACTTTAACCAATGTTACCAAATCCATCACGTGGCACAACTGTCGAGGCTCATAAATTTGACAGAGACGATAAAAGAAGCCAGAATCGACCATGGTCTATCCGGAGGAACTCTTCTCTGCTTTTATCTATTGTTAATTTCCCCAGGCCCCGGCTCCCTTACGGTGCAGCTAATCTTGGTTTGAAGGACTGTTTCGTCACCTAGTATCCGCCATCTGGTGAAAATATTTTGCATTCATGGCCATTACCAGTGCATTACCAACGAGGAATGGAACTACTAATGATGGTAAAGTTCAAGATTCCATCCAATGGACATAGAAACACCAACTTAGGCCGAAGCGTCTTTTTGAACCTTTAAGCCAGGAATCTTGATATGGTTCACCAGGAAAACGTTTGATGACATTAGGCTTTTACCTGTATAATAAAGTCAAATCCAAATGATTATGCATAGAAGTAAAGACCACTTTGACATCATAGAGGTGAGCTACTCAAGTCAGTACACTAGTAAAAAAGATTCAAGGTGAAAAGCAGGCAAGCAACAAGTTGCCCAAATATTTCCGTCTCAATAAATTCTAAAAAACCAGGAAATCTAGAAATTGTATACACCAATTGTACCCGATTCAATAACAACTCTTCCTGATACAAGCTAAAACCACGAAAAGTTTCGATTTTTTATTGACCACCAACGTGGTAACCAATAGCTCAGCCAAGAGTAAAGTAGATGGCAAACGAGCGCTCAAGCCTCAGTACACCCTCCAAACTTTGTCCAATCAGGGCTGCAATTGAGCCAGGCCCCACAAAAAGGAGATGGTAAGTAGTGAGAACGTATAGAGAATGTACCATCTGAATCCATCTACCAGAGTGAGGTAAAATATCAATAGTATGCACACAGTGCATCAGGTTTGTTGCTGGTGAATGAATGCATAGGACCATAATATTGATGATGAGAATGGCTTGATAAAGGATTTTTTGATTCTTGTAGGTGAAGGGTTTTGTGTAATGACATTCCATTAGTTTTGCAAATCTGCATATATATTTTAGTTTATATCATGTTATTATGTTATTTCCCAAGTGACACACCATAATAGGAAGTGTTGCACATCAAGAATGGAAGTGTGATAAAATAAACAATCTTGATTTCCTTGATTCATGTGGATGTACATTGTCCTAGCATTCCTAGTAGCATTCCATTAGTTTTGCAAATATCCTTATATGTTTTAGTTTATATCATGTATAGGTTTATGGACTTATGTTCCTTATTCATGTGGTTGTAGAGTGAATTCAACATAGCAAAAATTTTCTAGCTTGTCATCCCTTATTCCTATTAGTTTGTAGGAAACTTATCTTCAGAACCTCGTTGCTCCTTTGGTTTTTGTTTTGCTCATATAATATAAACTATTTATTTTCTATTTGTGAGCTATGAGTTAGATTCAGATTTTGAATTATGCTTGGTTTCCTTTTTTGGCTTCATAGTGGCCTAAGGTCTAATTTGTTCTTACTTCAGCCTGCTCTTTAACATATTAAGGCTATAGGAATTGTGCTTATTAGAATAATAAAGAAGAAAGGCTATAAAAGATGATTCTTTTTCAATATCTTCTTTGTTTGCAAGGAAAGGCAATGGTATGAGTATGAGCCGGAATAGTGGAAATTTGGTGACGAGAAATTGTAGGTGTTATAACTTGTGTATGTTAATGATATAATGATTCAACATTTAAATTTCGAGTTCATTCATATGTAAAATATAGCATTTTTCACCCTCAGCATAATCGACAAAATATAAAACTTAACCATGGTTTCCATCCTTCATGGTTTGCTATTTGTTCTCAGGTACTTTAGACATACAACTAGTTCACTTATTATAGTGTCTTGATATTTGACTCAGTATATAAACATCAATAAGTAACTATTTTTAGTATAATTAGGAAACTTGGGAAATATATTTTAAGCTAAGGAGGAGAGATCAACTGCATGAAAAGCTAGCATATTATTAAGTTGAGAAATCAACAACTAAAAATTATATAGCTTTTCATGATTTGTACTTTGACATGGAGGAAATAGGAGTCAAGAAAATATGATGGTGTTAATTCTGAAGCTCGTGAGAATAAGTACATTTGACACAACAACCATAAATTGGGTAAAATTATGACAAGTGGGGTGCTTAGCTTATTGCACTATCTCAACGTATCTAGTTCTTGGATAACTTGGTTATGTTGTAATAAACTCTATTTGTTGCGCAGTCTTATATCTTGGTTGATGAGGTTAAAAGAAACCAAAATTTCTTGCTTGTTATAGGCAAATGTACGCATTCTAAAGGATGTTGTTAGTACAATTGTTGATGTGATGCAAGAATCCTCCATAAGCTCGTTATCCTCTAAGGAAACTATTTCTTTTTTATTGAATGGTACAACATGAAGCATAATCACTAGCAGATTTTTGGTTGGCTTATAACTAGCTTAAGTTACCCGTAGCTGCACCCAAAAAGTTTGTAATAACTTAGTTTCATCAGATCTAGTTGAGGTTTGATAAGATTGTAGATGACAGTAACAAAGCTAGGTAACCTGCTTTTAAATTTGTTTAATATCCGGTTCAAGACAACCTACTTTACATGCTAGACCATATGTCAGTAACAAATTAGGAATTGTTTTCTTTCTTGTTTCACAATGGTTTTATTAAGATTACTGAAATGTTGATTAATTTCAAATTTTAGAACAAATTTTATATCTTTTTCTTTATTCTTATTTTAATATGTAACTCGCTGATGTGAATATTTTGTTGGTGTGTAGAATTTGATATCAATGTTAAGTTTATTAGGTGTTATCTCAACAAAACCTCAAACATGAAGATTGATTAAGGTTTGGCTGCCAGTGAATGTCATATTTATTAGGATGCTCATTACAAGTATGTTTAGGTATGACAATCTTTTTTAATTTGTTAGCACTTTTAGCATAGACCTCAAAAAACAAACATTATTAAGTTAATACTGCAATTTTAGTTGCTAATTGATATTTTTTCTATTTGTCCTACATCACTCGTTATATTATCAAAGTCTGTATTATTCAAAGTGTTGTGCTTCTGGATATAGTTTGGACTAAGAACTATCAGTAGGATTATCACATTTCACTTTGTTTAATTTCTAGTGTACAAGTTTCTTTTATGACAATGCAAGATGTTCTTGTTGGACCGCAGAAATATAGCTTATAAATTAGATGCTCTTTTCTCTTTGGATGTGTTCCATTACTCAATTAATTGATTTGACAGCTTTCAACTTCGTTTCAAGAGAATCATTTATTTAATCATTTTAAGAGAAATATTTCATTCCAACTTCTATCTTCTTGTAAGATACCGAATAATTTTATTTCCTTAATTCACTGTTGATGTACATTATCTTGTTATATTTTTTATAAATTAATTGCTTGTATTCATGCTTCCTGAATTTGTTAATAAAAAATGAATTATTATGTTGTTAGTTTTTAGACTATATTATTTTTCTTGATTAAATAAAGGTCACAATAAAAGTAGTTAGTATTCTATTTTTTAGATATATCAACCTACTTATGAGCATAGGAGTTTTACAATTCTAATTTACTTGTTACTTTTTTTTTAGGATGGTGATGATTAGGAGTGGACAAGGAGATACTTCTTGAAGAATTTTAAAGTGCTTATACAAATTGGTTTTGTTTAGTATTTAGATTAATTCATTTATATTTCATATGGAATGGCAGATGATATTGCAAATGATTATTTTAGCTGGTGATTTTTTTTTTTGAATATGTTAAATGTTGAATTTTTCAAGTCCTTATGGACCATATATCATATATAAATGTAGTTTTTTGGTCGTTTACCTTTAATAGTATGTATGCAATTCAGAAGTATATTAATATATATTGCTTTTAATGTATATATGGATGTTAATGAAAATTATGTTAAATATTATTGGAAACGAAAGAACAAATTGTTGCCTTAAAAAATTCACTTTATTGCCTTATTTATTTAACATTATTGTCTAAAAATACTTAAAGTGTTGCAATATTTATTTAACACTATTGCTATACTCTTAACTAATCTGTTGTCCTAGTCAAAACTTAAAGTAACATTTTTATTATGTCGTCTTATACTTATAGCAGTGCCACTTTTTGTAACGGTATGAATTTTGTTGCCTTAATAAAAATACAACAATAATTGTACTTATAGCTACACTTTTATATGTTATCTAAAGTACTTTTTACTGTAGTGATTTAAACTACCAATACTTTTTTTCTTACAATATCCAATTTACTTATATATTGTGTTTGGATATTTTTCATTGTAATTTTCTTGTTTTTTTATTTTTAATAATATCAATACAAAAGAAAGTTTAAATATAAAATAAGATAAAATGTAAGTTATGAATATGATTTTCATGGTGAAAGTAAATTCATATTTTTAAATTTTGCAAAAACGTTGAAAGAGTAATTGAGTTGCCAAATCTTACAATATCCAATCTACTTATATATTATGTTTGGATATTTTTCATCGTAATTTTTCTTTTTTATTTTTAATAATATCAATACAAAAGAAAGTTTAAATATAGAATAAGATAAAATGTAATTTATGAATATAATTTTCATGGTGGAAATAAATTCGTATTTTAAAATTTTGCAAAAACTTTGAAAGAGTAATTGAGTTGCCAAATCTTAATTAATTTAGGTGATTCAAGTCACATTTTAAAGTTTCATATATCTAAATTCAAATAAATCTAACCTTTAATTATTTAGAATTACATAGAGAGAAATATGATTACATAAATATAGTTGATCAAAATATTTTGTTATACAAATTCTTTTAATATCGTTAAAAGTGTTTTTCTCTATATAATCTAGCATTAGTGATTTTAAGTTAGTGAGTAGAATTCTCCATTGACTCTATAGATATCTATGTAGTATTTTATGTTAAGCAAGATGAAAGAATAAAATTTCTACTAAAATGAGAATAAAATTTCTACTAATATAACACTCTTCCATCATTATTTATGTAAAAGTATGAGTGTTTGTGAATTTGTTATTTTTTTAAACAAAATAATGGCTAACTATGGCATATGAGCTATTAATATTTGAATTTTAAAGAACTCAAAATTTTGGCAGAGAAGAAGATGATAAGAGATATTTCAAGTAGAAGAAGATGATAAGAGATATTTCAAGTATATATCATTATGAACAACTATGTAAGATACTCTTACTTGGTGTAGAATAATCAATTTCAAAAGATAGCAAACTATTCTAACTTATTCATCCTGATGTTTATGGTCTCATCAACTATCAGTCTCTTAGTAAATCTCTTAATTTAGTCTCTTCATTGATAATTAAGTAAAAAGATATGAGTAAATTTTTCAAAATAAAATCTGAAGCTTTTGATGCATTTTAAAATTTTAGAGCATTGGTTAAAAAAATAAAGTGATTTTGATATTAAAGTTTTAAGAAGTATACAAATAAAAATTGTACTTCTAAGAATTTAAGGGCTTTTGTAAGTTGCATGAGATTTTTCCTCTTATAGTGCTTAAATCTCTCCATCATAATAGAATAACAACAATATTGAACATGGAGAGAACTATATTGAAAAGTAAAATCTTGCATAAGAAGTTTTGGGTTAAAACAATGACAAATATTGTTTATCTTCAATTAATAATCCTATAAAAAGTTTGAAAGATGTTAATTCACAAGAAGCATAAAGTATATGTAATGATCCAATTTTTTGTTAAATTACTTATAATGGACCAGTAATGAGAAAAATCTATAAAAGTATAAATTGAGTTGAATAAAGCTCAAGTTTATCCCTCTTACACCCTTTTTCTTATAGGTTATCGTTCACTCTTAACTTCCAACAATCATACCTTCACTGAGAAATAACCATTTCTAGTGAACTAGGCTCTATAGAAAGCTCTCGGGACGTTCTACGAAACCCCTCAACTTGTTTCTTAAAAAACGACCCAAATTTGGAGGAATCACAATGGAAGTTTCGATTCATTTAGGTAAGCCACCAATCTCCTTTTTTAGTTATTTTTGGGAAAAAAATAACACCACCATCATGTCTAACATCTCTAAAAACATAGGAAAGGAGGGAAAACCGACACTAATCAACCCATTTTACCAATGAACGGAAATGGGTCACCTTTAAGATTTAATCCTTCAATTCTTGCAAGCCGGGAGGAGTTTCGACACAAGACTAGTTCCATTGGATTCCTGGAGGTGAGCTTCTCATTTTTAGGTGAGTGGTAAAGGTCACCAGCTCTCTGGCACAGGTGCGTGTACCCCACGTTTCAGTGACGGTGGCGATTTTCCGACCATCCCTTAAGAAATTTTCAAATATTTTGTAGATCAATTTTTATAAAAGCAACATATATAAATTCTTCATAGTTTATGAGATAAAAATTTAGAAAGGATTATGTTTTTATAAAAACGCATGAATTTGATTAAAGTGAATCGTTGTTGATTAGAATTGAGATTATTTGGATGTATTGAGTATAAATGAGGGTGTATAAGTTGGAAGTTGGTATACTTGAATTATGATTGGATTTATTATGATTTTTTTTAATGTAAATGTGGACTCAATTAAGCATAGACATGTAGTTTGGAGCCCAAATTGAGTTGTCGCTATCGGTGGTTATAGAAATGTATTTTCATTACAGGAATGACCCTTCCTTCATAATGGGGATGTTTGTTTTACAAGGAAAATCCTACCAAATTTTCAGTAGGTTCCTCGTAAATGTTTTTAAAATAGAGCTCCCTACTATTGAATTATGGCCTTATTCTTAGGGTTTTTAAAATTGGTATAGGTTTTTAAATCCTAAGGGCCCATGCCTACTTTTCTTTCTATAAATCAATCAGAAGCAAAACCCTCCACTTCGAGACACTAGTTTTGGCACAAAAGAACACATTTTACCTGTGAGTTAATATTAATGGTTATGAACATGCATTAGAATTTCATATTCATCATAGAAATCACCATCATTATCAAGTGCACTCATGACATTCATACATATAGATTGACGCATGTGTACATAATTTTGTTGTGCAAGGTTATGTTTCTCTTAATAAATGATGATGAAGAGGGTTGTTATGGTGTGAGCTACTTGGTGGGTGTTATTAGGTTGTGCGCACAATGAGTCAATTAGTCGGGTATAGATTTTGGTTGGTATTAGATCTATTGGTTAGATATGACAGGCTTGGGGCAGTTCAATCAAGCTCCTCTCAAATGCCAACCGATATATGATTCATGAGAGGTGGCATGATTATGATGGTTCAATCGAGCTTGCTCTCAGATGGAAATCATGTGATAGTGAGGTTATGGCAGTTTAGTTGAGTGTGGCTCTCAGACAGCAACCCATTACATTGGACCAAGTGACTTGTGTGGAACAAGAGAGCCCCTATGGCTATAGTCTATAGGCAAAGGAAATGTTACAGGGTCATTCCTTAGTCCGCCACTATTATTTGTGAATTGTGATTGTGATGATTATGTGTCATGTTATTGATATGGGAAATACATGCATGTTTATGAAAAAAATCATTATGTTATGAAATTGCATTTATGAATGTAATACATTATAAATATATACCTATGTATATGTATCATTGAAATCCTTGGGAGTGCATAACATAATCATAGTATTAATTCACTCAGTAAGGTTTGACTCCCCTCAACTAATTTTATGGATCTTCTTTTCAGATCTCATTTAATAGGTTACTTCATTGGTCTTCTTCCTTTCTAGTGATTCGAGGTATGTTTGTTGGTGACCTTTGCCTCTAGAGTCGCAGTAATCTTATATATATTAGATTTCGCTTGTATTTGCTATCTCAAAATTGTAGCATATTGAGCAATGTATATTGTTAGAACTATTTGATTATTATTAACATGAGTTTGATCATTTTGAAATCTCATATTTATTATGGATATGGGGATTTGATGGCATTTTAGGCTTGTTAAGGTTCCAGTAAACTTTAAGTTTACTGTTCCTATAGTTGGTCATGATGCAAGGTTGGTTTGTGATAGTATATTGTAGCCTTCTACATCATACTTAACAATATTTAAATTTATTGCATATTTGCATACTAGGAAGTAAAAAAGGTCCAAACTTGATAATCTAAGAATTTTGTTTTTATTGGATATGGTAAAAATTCAAAGGATTAATATTTATTAGACTTAAGCAATGGAACGAATGTTAATAGTAGATATGTTAAATTTAATGAAGCAGTGGGGTTGTAGCTCTCAAAGGGAGAGATTTATGATTTCTTTCCATATTTTAAAGATGAAAAAGAAAAGAATTTGTTTAAAATTTCAGAAATGATTTGTCTCCATTAACCTCACTAACTCCATCAAAATAAACATCACCATCTCTATCTTCATTAATAAGTATGGGACCTTAAGGATACTAAAGATTTAATGAATGTTATGATAATCTTAATTTATTTTGTTTAGTTACAAATATTAAGTGTTTAAATTTTAAAGATGTTAATAAAAAAGAGGAGTGGATTCATGCAACAAATGAGGGAATTTAAGCCATTAAAAGTAATGAAACACATAAACCAGTTCTTGTCCAAGTGTTCATTAGGCCATTAAAGTTAAATGGAAATAAAAAATCAAGAAAAATGTCAAAAATGAAATGGAGAGATACATGATAAGGCTTATTATCCAAGAGTACAAGCAAAAGCAAGGTATTGACTACAAAAAGGTCTTTGTCTATATTTCTCGCATGTAAATAATTCTTTTATTAATATATCTTGTTGCCAAAAATCATTGCAGGATTCATCAATTAAATTTCAAGTTTGCTTTCCTTAATGTGTTATTTAAAAAAAAAAAGTTTATATTAAGCAACTAATAGGATATATGATTGAAGGTCAAGAAGAAAAATAGTTAAAAGTTAAATAATATTTATATGGACTTAAACAAACGCCAAGAGTTTGGAATAACATAATGAACGATTATTTCTCAAAGGATGGTTTTAATAGAAGCTTATCCGAAGATGCCCTTTATATTAAAAATGACAAATATGATTTTTTATTCATTTATATCTATGTAGATAATCTTATCTTCACAACCAATAACCTAAATATGTTTGAAGAGTTCAAAGATTTCATAACTTGAGAGCTAATTAATGTCATATTACTTGGGATCGAAGTAAGGAAAATTAATGACATAATTTCATCATTCAAGAAGAATATGTAAAGTAAGTTTTTAAAAAGTTCAATATGTTAGACAATAAACCGATTAATACTCATATAAAGTGAGGAATAAAGCTATCCAAGTTTGATATACAAGAAAGTGTTAACCCAACTTTGTTCGAAAGTTTTGTGAAAAGTTTGAGGTACTTAATTTTCATAAGGTTAGAAACCTTTTTTGTAGTTCGACATATTAGTCAATTTTTGAAATCATTTTCTAAAGTTTACTGGAAGACAAGTAAAACAGTTTTCCAATATCTCAAAGGCACTACTGACTATAACTAGTTTTACCCATCTTCTAAAAAATTTAATAATTAATATTATTTATAATAGTGATAGATTATGACATGTTTTATTCATTTTCCAAAAAATTAAATATTAATTAATTTTATGATATTGATTTTTTAGTGATCTTGACTATAAAAAATGTACTACTAAGTTTGTTTTCTTTATGGAAAATAATGAAACCTTCTAGTGTTTAAAGAAATAATTCACAATTAACTCTCTATGAGTAAATCAAAGTATATGGCAGCTACTTTTTATCCTTGTCGTGTTATTTAGTTAATAAAGTTATTCAAAGACATTTATTTAGAAGAAATTGTAACAAATTATATGACTAATAATAAATACACTCAAACTTTAGCAAATAATGTAGTGTTTCAAGATATGAGTAAACATATATCGACATATAGTTTTATTTTATATGAGAATGTATTGCTAAAAATGAAATGAAATGATTTTTTTTTATTTTTCTTACTCAAGTGTGATTTTTCACTAACGCCCTTAAGTATGATGTTTTTCAAAAATCACATATGATGTTTGGAGTTATAAAAAAATTAAGTTTATAGAAGGTTTTAGAAGTAAACTTAACTTTTGGAATCATATACTAAGTTTGAATGATTAGTTAAAAGCTTAATATTAATCAATTCGGATGATTTAAGAGAATATCTAAAACTGCACTTATCTAGATCTACGCAAACCTAGTTTTGAATCATTTAAAATTATCTAAAGAAAGATATAACGAAATAAAAACATATTAATCATATTTTTTGTTATACAAATTTTATTTTTATTGAAAATATTTTGTTTTTTATTATAATATTAAGTAATTTTAATTTTGTGAATATAAAATTCTCCTTTGACTCTATAAATAGTCCTATAATTTTTCATTTTATAAAAGAATCAAGAATAAAATTTCTGTTGTATTAATATTGTCTCTTCTTTATTTGTATGAATATGCAAGTATTTTAAGGTATTAGTTTCCTAACATTTCAATGAAACAAGTTGATTTTAATACAGCATTGTTCCGGACCGAAAAATTTACAAGTGACAGACTGATTTAATTTTCGGTACTGAAAATGACTGTCCAATGGCAATGAAAAATTTGAGACATGATTTTAGGATTTATTACTTTGATTCATTAAAATTTGGAGAAAATTTGGACTAGAAATTAAATTGTTTTGGGAAAAAAAATAAATGAACCCTTAAAAACATGACAAGTGGCAAGTGACACATGTCACTTGCCTACTTAATCTTAGGTGTAAGTGTTGTATAAATATCTTCCTAAAGCAAGCTATCCACGACACTTCTCTTTGGAAGGAATAAAAAGTGTTTTAGGAGATTTTCTCCTTCATCTCCTCTTCTTCATCGATTTTTCTTCTTCTTTTTAGCTAGAATTGCTACTCATCTTCACTACACAATTTGTGCTTCCTCTTCCCTTGTTCACAAAGAAAAATCCTAAGCTAAGCTTGGACAGTGATGGTCGTATATGATAGGGAAAGTTGGAGAAGTTGTGATAAGTTGGAAGATTGATTAGGTAAGATTATGTTTTAAGTTTTGATTGTTCATTTAATGCATAAATTATGATGTTTGTGCATCTAATTGCATGAGAATTGTGTTGGTTGAAATGGGTAGGATGTGTTCTTGATGGGTTAAGGATGAATGTAAATGAATGAGTGAATATGTTTTGGGATTGGTTTTGAAATGGTGTAAGTGTTGGGTGGTTTTTATGATGTTAGGTTATTGGTAATTAAAGTAAGAACCTTTTGTATGTTTCCTTCCATTTTATGATTAAGTGTTCAAGTGAAGATTTAGATGAAATTGTGGCTGAATTAGTGACTAAATGGAATGCTTATGGATGTAGGAATGATGTTGGAATGAAAGGAGTAGAGTTAGATATGAGAATCTGGAAAATTCACTTTGTGTAGGGTTCAGATTTTTGCTCATAACTTTTGATATGGTTGTCCTATTGAGATGAGATTTAGCTTAAATTAAACTTAAGAAGTATGGCTAGATTTCATACGAAGGAAGTTTTGTCCAATTCTGACTTTAAGGGTTTTAAATTTTGCTTGGAAAGTGAGTTGTTAGGTGCTGTATGTACAGTAATCCGAACCTTGTGACCTGAAACTTTGATGATTTGTTTTAGGTTGATTTGAATTGAATTTGCTAATTTGGTCTTCATGAAAGTTGAATATTTTGTGTTATCTTTCTAACGCCACTGAGTATGAATTTTTTTTTTATTTGTAGGTTGAAAGTTATGATTTGTTAATGTTTAGGTGGTAATTCAACCCAAAATGTGTTTTAGTGTGCAAATGCTCTAAGTGTATAGGTTTTTTGCTTTTTGTATTTTGATATTAATTTTGGATTGTTAAGGGTGAAATTGGCTCAAGTGACTTTCTGGAAAGTTGTATAGGATTGTTGTAGCTTTCTAATGAAGTATTATATGCTAATTTTGGATGTAAGGATTGTAAGATACAAATTTGTAAAGTTTTGGTTATGGTTAGGTCATGTGTTGTTTCCCTCCTTAACAAGACAGTCACATTAATGTGAGGATTTGACCTAGTTAGAAATGGAATTAGGTTCTAATCCTTCTTGAGAATTGTAGTATATTGTCTAAGCTTTTTATTGCTATATGGTATGGAATTTTTCGTCAAGGGGATGTGGAGTTATGAATTTTGAAAGATTGGGTTATAGTTGAGAATAATTTGGGTAGGTAGAAGTTTTGCTTGAGAATTTGATTTAGTTAGAGATTGAATTGGCTTCTATGATGTTCATAAAAGTTTTAGCATTTTTTTTTCTCTTTTTATTGATAAAAAATTTGTAATTTTTGGCAAACGGGATGAAAATTTATGATTTTTACAAAAGTGTTGTACTGTTGTAGTAAATGTGTGATTAGGCAGTGTCTTTGAGTGCATTTTCGACACCCTTAGGGGTGAAATTGGTTTGTGAGTCCTTCATGAAACTTGTAGGATTTTCTAAGATCTTTCCAACGAGATCTTAATTGTGATTTTTGGATACTTGGGTGAAAATATAGGACTTTGGAAATGAGAAAGGGTGTTTTAGTGGAAAAAGCAAAAATGGAAAATTGGTTTTATAAAAAAAATGAAAATTTTAAATTTTGGAACCTCGCATCTCGTGAGGGCGACGGAGAGCCAGCGGTCTCTCCCTCACGAAAAAATCGCGAGGGCGAGACCCATATCATTTTTTTATTATTTTATTTTTTTCTTTTTTTATTTGATTACTAATTAGTTTGAATTACTAAATGTTATTTCTTTCGTCAATAACTTTTGCATCCGACATCCGATTGACCTTATTCTTGAGGCATCGAATTCGTGAGACTTTTAATTTTATTTCTATGGAAAATTGGAAATTTTTAGAGATAAAATTGATGGGGCTTGATTAGGTCAAAGTGAGGGGACAGAGTAGTGATTCTTTTGCTCTGTGTTTTATCGAAAATTGGACCTATAGAGGTCTGAATTGAGCGTTTTTAGTGTCTATGGGTTTCTAATTTTAGAAGAACACTTTGTGATGGGAAATTGTGATATAGTGCCGGGAATGTCACGAACATGCATTATACACATTTTAATTGTTACATGTGCATTATTAAATAGTCCTAATTGTGCATTTGGTAATAGTTGAATATTTTGAATGTTATAGAGGCACATTTGGAACGTCAGCACACGGAAGTTGCCGAGACTTCCAGGTATTAGCTCGGAAGCTATAGGTGAGTGACCTAGATGGTTCCTCAATTGTTATGTGTTATAATTTTGTGCTTATAATTATGTGGAGAATAATGGTGGGATTGTGTTTGATTATGGATTCCAGAAAGAAATTCCAATGAATTGAGAAGCTATGACATAGAAGTGCTATTTGTCTGAAAATTTCGAATCTCGGTGTTTTAAATGTGATAAATGTGATTGTGATTTACATGTGATTATTTGTGAACTGTTTGTTCGAATGTGATAATTTGGAAATGATGGAGATGTGGATACTGCATAATTGCGACATATGTATTCCATGCATGAGTACATAATCAGTAAATGATAGTTGTGACCGAAGCAGCCACCGAGAGCTTAAAGCTCAATGTACATGGGCCTCGAGCCCCACAGTTTCAGAGCCTCTGGCTCAACAATTAATGTGCCTTTATTGGGACAGTTTCAGAGCCTCTAACTCAACGATTAATGCGCCCATATTGGGAAAGTTCAGAGCCTCAGGCTCAACGATTAATGCGCCCATCTTGGAACAGTTCAGGCGCTCGGTCAAAACAACGAAATAAAATGGAAATGTGTCACATGCGTATGCCATATGCATCTGATTTTAATCTCTTTGATTGAGTGAAAGGCTAATTGCCATATGCTTCTACGGTACCAATCATGTGGTACTTCTGAATGTGAATTATGAAACAACTATATTATGCTTGAGTGTTTTATGAATTCAATTGGTTATGGATGACAAATAGAGTGAAATGCATCAAATTGTCTATGTTCACGTGAAATTGTGCAATGTGATTAAATATGCAACAATGTGAATATATGCTATGTGAAACAATGTGTTGCATGAATTGAGTGAACCATCGATGATGGTTCCTCACTGAGTTCGCAAAACTCACCTAAAATTTGTAATTATTTTTCAGGACTCAGAAGAATACCCCGTTAGGCATCGGTCGTATGGCATCTGCTGGTTAATGAAATAGAAAAGTGGGCGGGATCAGTTCGCATCTGCATTAATGTATTTTTATTTTCTAAATTTTTGTATTAATGATTAGGTCAATTTGTGAAATCAACATAATGAGATAAATTGTATTTATAAAAGGACCCCCGTGGTCATTGAACTCGCTGATGATTATATATGTAAAATGTTTTCCGCATAATATGTAGAGTAGGTGTATGTCTCAAAAAAAAGAAAAAAAGATTTGGTATTGAGTTTTGAATGAGTGATGTAGCACGCCACCCTCTCAGGGCACAGACTCGGATATCATTGTCGATGTCGGATTCGGGTCATGCGGGAGTGGGGTGTTACATAAACATATATATGGGTGATTGTTAGAGAATAAGTTCACTAAACCAACCCTATTATGAGGATCTCAAATGAAATATTACTTATATAGCTGTAAATTTTTTCATTATATTGGTCATATAATTGATTCTTAGACTTAAGATTATGAAAGTATCTCATATGGGAATTACTATATTTTCAAGCTACTTATGACATAATTAATTAGGGTAGCTCGGTCGATAATATATGGATATAGTATCAACATATGAAGATAGATGAGTAAGCTAATAAAGGATTCGTCACTTTAAAGAGGGAATGTTCATTGTTCTTGATTAGTTGTGATTGAAGAAATTCTTTAGAGTGAATTGAGATTTGAAAAGTTATTTTCAAATATCAATTATAAATCAATTACTAATTAACAAGAAAGAACATTATTGGATTTAATTGAATAGACATTAAATTCATACTTATGTCTAATTGGAACATTAGAATATGGAAAGATTAAAACATATATCATAACTATGCAAGGGTAGGTTGAGTTAAAATATATTGAAATTCCTAATATTTGGGTGATCATAACATGTTGCTATACAAAAGAAAAATTTTCAATTGTTTTAGTTTTTCATTTAAGTTGTATAAGGATAGTTAATACATTCTTTGAATGTAATTAAGCATCACCATAATGTATGAATCCATTTATTTTAATAAATGAAAATTTCCTAAAATTAAGGCTACCTAAAATTAATAGTAACTATTTATAGTTAAGGCTACATAAATAGAGTCCTAGACTACCTAAAATTAAGAAATAACATATCTTCATAAATTGTGCATGAGAATCGGTGTCAGATCAACATCCACACTAGTGCTAATTTTATTTTGATACTTTTATGCAATATAAATCAACATGTAATCAAAACCTAACACCAAGTTGTAACCTATGCCAGTTTTGTTTTATAACTTTTTTGCATAAAACCATGATGAGTTTGACATCGATCATATACACCACTCCAATGTTAGTCCTGTTCTATTTCTTAACCTCTTTGAGCTTTGTGAAAAAAAAACACTTGTCTTGTGGGACCCCGATCCTTCAGTGGAAATTAGAAATATTAAAATGAATTCAATGGGTGTTTTCAGATATGAATTGTGTTATAGAAGTCTCTATGCCTTGAGGAAATTGATGAGAAAAAGAAATTATTGGTTTTGATGACTCTGAAGATTAGTTTTGGTTATGAAAGTTTAAGTGGATGAGATGATTGAAATGGAAGTTGAAATCAAGAAATAGTAAGTGAAAGTGTAAAATTTTGAAGAAATTAGAAAATAAAGACAATTTGTTTGGTTGTGAATGTTGTGTTTTAAGTTAGATTATTTTAAGAATAAGATTTCAGTCATATGTGGAGAATGGTGGAGTTTTGTATCTTTTGTATTTGGACTTGGATACTGATGTTGTAATATGGCTTGGAATGCCATTTAATTTTATAAACATTTATCTTATGATGTTAATGAGATATGGATTTATATATGGATATGAAAGATAAATTGTGTATAGATTTGTGTACAGATATGACATGTAAATTGTGTATGAATGGCGTAAGTTATTGAAGTAGAGTATAGTGCTGAAATTTCTGGACTGCTATAGATCGGATGAGATCATTTAGTATTGTTGAGAGTGTTAGACGAGCTGTAGAGCTTTTCCATGATGTGTAATGGGCTATTTTAGGATGTGTTAATCGTAATATGTGAGTTACTAGAGTTGGGTGCAGGTGCTGTCTAAATGGCAAATCACAAGCAAATCTTTGAGGCCACTTTTGACCTTTATAAAGTTAGAATTGGGGTTGGTGACCTTCATGAAAGTTGTATATATTTCTTCAAGCTTTCCATAGACACCAAGTTTGTTAAATTTGGGGTTTTGGATCAAAAGTTATGATGTTTACAAGTTTTGGTATTGTTGAGAAATTATCGATCAGTCATCTTTGTGTAAACTTTTGATTCCTTTATTGTCCGATCTTGCCTTTGTATCGTTCTTGAAAATAGTAGAGCTATCTCTTAGCTTTCCAATGAAACAAACCACGACTGATTTGGAGTTCGGAGTCAAAAGTTATGAAGGTTTGAAGTTCGGAGGTCGGAGCAGCGGCCGAGCGACCCGTGCAAGACCGAGCGGCCGAGCAACCTGCGCGGACGCATGGCCGAGCGACCGGCGCGGGCGCAAGGCCGAGCGACCCGCGTGGTCATGCAGCTCTGCCATTGTGTCTGATTTTTGACCGACCGACCGACCTTCCTTATTTTGAGCATAACTTCTTCGTCCAACATCCGATCGACCTGATTTTTAAAGCGTTGGATTCCTAAGACATTTTTCTATCTTTCCATACCAGATAAATCGGTTTTAGCATTAAATGGAAAAAGATCGACCTGATCTAAGTGAGTTGACATGTGGAAACGGTCCTAACATCATTCGGTATTTTGGATATATCTTGAGCTATAGAGCTCAGATTGAGTTGATTCGTTTTGCAAATTAAACTAGAGAGATGGGGCTACAAATGTTATGAAGGGACCGATCGACAATGTAGCCTATAAGACTTCCAAATTTAGGTCAGAATTCAGGTGTATAGTTGAGTCTCAGCTTTGTAATGGTATGAGCAGTATTCAGTATTTTGGAGATATCTCGATCGGTAGAGCTCCGATTGAGTTGATTCTTGTTGCTAGTTAAACTAGCGATATGGGGCTACAAATGTTATGAAGGATATGAGCTATAATTTAGCCTCTAAGACCTCCAAATGTAGGTTGGAAGTTCAGTATAGTGTTTAGTTTTGGTGTTGTGATAGCTGAACAGTGTTCAGTATTATAGGTCGCTAGAACTCGCTAGAGCTCGGAATGAGTTGATTCTTGTTTCTAATTAAACTAGAGAGATGGGGCTACAAATGTTATGAAGATCCGATCGACTTTGGAGCCTCTAAGACTTCCAAATTCAGGTCGGAAGTTGGGTGTAGTGTTCAGCGTCGAGTCTGAAGAATAGATTTAAGTATTTTGGAGATATCTTGAGCTATGGAGCTCCGATCGATCTGATTCTTGAAGCGATGGATTCGTAAGACATAGAGGGACATTTCTCTAAAGTTTTTAAGGCAAAAAGGAAAGGGCAATTTTGGAAGTTTACTTAAAAGATTAAGTTTATAGGCTTAAATGGAGGGGCATATGGGTCATTCCCCACTCATTAAATGACATGGCACTATAAAAGCAAGGGGCTGTACTTGTTTGGAGGAGAATCACGATCAGTGCCCAAAAGACTTAAAAGAAATAAGAGGAGAGAAGAGAGAAGGCTTGTTTCGGTGGAGAAGAACCGAAGAGAAGAAGAAGAGAGCTTCAAAGGTTCAGTTTTTCTCCAAGTTTCTTGAGGGGTTTTCGGTGCTTTTCAAAGGGAAGGGTGAAGAAGAAGATGAACGCTTCTTATAGAGCTCAAAAATCCGAAAATGGTGTGAGAGAAGGTAAGATTCGAAATTTTGAGATCTGTGAATTTTGACGAATTGTTGGTTTAGAATCATAGAAAATGGTATGGGTTTGTGGAGTATGAAGTCAATATTGATGATTGTTAAGTACTATGGGTTTAATTTTGGATTTATGTGAGTTAGGGCTTAGGCCAATTTTGGAATTTGGGGATTTTAGAAATTGTTGCTTTAGATAGCTTGGAAAAATGATGAGTATGGGTTTCCTATAG
>JANJEY010000009.1:32776372-32792337 GCA_024703695.1 Erythroxylum cataractarum
TGCATATATAAAATGAATACCTCATAATATATTATTAACAAATCATAATGTTAATACATGAATCACAAATGTTCATTAGCCTAGGGCACACTACTAACAGAGAGGTACCTAAAAACCATTTTGGCAGAGAGGGGGAGGGGACCAACCGAGCTTCGGTCATGCCCAATTTTTGTGTTGGCTTCACTTCACGAGAAGCTGACACAAGGCATTTTGATGTCCGAGGTGAAAAGGCCAAGTCCTGCAAAGGGGTTGCACTTAGTTTATGGACTATGGAGTTTGATTACTACTGGACTGATCATTTCATTTCATGGCTTCCTTTCGGGTGCAACAGTGTCAGGAATCACATTCACACCTTTTTCTTTTCGAGTTTTCATGCTATCATTCATCCCATCCATGCCTTCTACTTCCATGCAACTTGAGCCTCACCTGTCACAAACATCAAATATGAAGTGGGAAATTTTTACCATAGTATGCTTGTGGCCATCAGGTTTTTGTTTGTCTTATATCAACTGTTGTTTTAGTTTTGCAGTCCAGGAGGGGAGGGAAAGCCGAAAGAATTGTAGAATAAAAAATTTTCAATAATTAATTTCTATACGATAAGACGTTTTCTAATAATTTTATAGAATAAATATATTTTTCAAAACGAATACAATTAGGGATGATGTACGCAGTTTTTAAAATCTTCTCTTAACTGCAAACACCAAATTCTTCAAGTATTAGGTAAAAACTTCAAATTCTACATTTCATGGTCTCGCCGATGATAATAGCAGCAATCTAAATTTCATTCTTTTAACTTCAACAGGAATGGAGCAATACTGTTCTTCAGGAGATGAGGACCTGACACAATCCTCAAACATTAGGCTACATGTGGTGATGGGAGCTCATTATAAAAGCAGGAACAACCCATGTCTGCAACTGCCAACTGCGGTTAAGAATTCGCATAGAACGGTTTCCATGTGGAAGCCTCGAGTTGGAAACGTAGGCCTAAAAGGTGAAGGCCTTAGCTCAACCTGTGGATGTGAGTTTAGATTCTCTGCCTAATATTATGGTGTCTTATTATATTTAATAAATCTCAGTTATTTATTTACGTAAGTTCTGCATGAGTCCTGTAAAATAAATAATTGAAATTCTATGAGATAAAAGAAGATAGAATAATATTAGACAGAAGATCTTTTGCAATAAAATAAAATGGGCGTCTTTCATTCAAAGACTCGTATGGTTGAAAAGTCCCAATCTGTCATAACATCACGCTGAGTGGTAAGTTGGTAGGTTTAACACAACTTCAGTGCATTTACAGCTAATGTGGATGAAACTGTAGTTATAATAATATTGAACTGCAACTATGATTACCAGAGACTCCTTTCCTTATTTGGGAGTGGGAGGCCTCCGGGGCCTTGGGGACTAATCCATCTCTTGCAGGCTGCCAGGTCTGGTGGGTTCGTGGGAAAGGCTGGTTTTAATGTTATCTTTTCTGTACGTGCTCTCCACTTTCTTGCTAGTTTTTTATACTTCTTATTTCTTCATTCGTGACGACAGTTTGCGGAATCTACACATGTTAACAACTTCAACGAAGCTTTAGCCATGAAAACAGGTGACTTATAAGGGAGATGTCATATCCATATAGTTGACTCTTTTATGACGCAAGTTGTTTTGCCTTACAATAAGTGGTTAATCATAAGAGCAGCATTAATTGCTCTAGTAATATCAATCCAGCTTAAATATGGCTGCAGTGTAAAAAAGAGGCAAGTACTCTTGAATGGAGAGTAAACTAGCAAGCAAATGCCTAGATATTCATTAAGAGTAATGGATCTTTAGCATTACACACAAGACTGAAAGAACAGGTAATGCAACGGAAACCTATTGGCAAACTAGAAAAGCAACTTCGTCCAGATATCTAAACCTATATCATCATCCAAGAGATGTATTATGTCAGCCACTGCCACAGCACAACCAAGTACATTTTGCTCATAATTCAAGCAGTCATATTTACATGAGAAAAAATGGCCAACCAAAATCTGGAACTGTGCATATGGCATAAAAAGGAAGAACCAACTACCCAGAGGCTCTGTTGTAGAATTAACCAACATGTTGCAGCTACACTAGCCTACCCAACATACTTCCATCGTACTGTGGTACCTGTTAACGTAGAAATCAGAAAAACAAAATGATAAGAAACAAAATACATTGCAATGAACCGCAGGAACAAAAAGTGGCGTCAGGCACAGTGGAAAACAAGATTCCAGAAGCATAAACAATGACGCCAATATGGCAAAACTTTCTCAGCATAACACTTTAAAAAGGGGATTTCAAGCCACAAATAAGAGCACCTACTTGTCACTCATCAGTCATTCACAAGCAATCTTGGTGTCAAAGCTACTGAGGCAAATGGCAAATGCCTGGAAAGCTGAGATTGGATACTGATAATCCATAGTGAACACATCTTTACCCACTTTTCCAAACTGAAGAATGATGTTCTCATTTTCTTGCCCAGCAGCTCCATTCTCCACAGAAGCAACTAGCTGAAAATTTTTAACTGAAGCCACCGTTACCCTTCCATTGAAGTTCAAACACCAGCATTGGAGTTGTTCATGCCATCTAGGTGCTTTGTTCTTCAACACAAGCATTTCTTCTTTATTATTAGACAGAGGGCCAGAGTGGAAATTCTCAACACGAGTTGATTTTGATCTAAAGAATGGAAGGGAAGGAAAGGAATCCAAATTGCTATGCAAAAACTCAGTCTGTGTAGGAGCCACACCTCCAGGTTCAACAGAAGTGGCAGGGATGGCATTCAGGACGCATTGCATTCTCCTTGGACCTCTGATTTTCAAAGTGTCAAAAGTTGGCATATAATCCAAACACAGATGTCATGTACAGAAGTCTATTTTTTATTATATTCTCTAATTATCAATCATTCTCTCTAAAATGTTATCTTTTCTAGCAAGCGAGGAAAAGCCAAAATAACAGAATACCCCTCTTACCTAGAACCCAAGACATTTAACTCGTACGAGATGTGAGCAACAGGATAGTTCCCAGCAGGGATTCTCGGTGAAACTTGTTTGATATTAACTAGCCTAGAAGACCGACACTTAGTAACTTTAGCTACACCATTTGGAGGTTGTGCGTCATAGATTGTAAATTTGGTCCCCAAAAACTTTGATCTACCATAAGAAAAATCCAAATATTAATATGAGAATTGTAAAACAAAAAGAATAGAAACATGTCATCATTCTGTTGTTTTATATACCTCAACTTTCCAATATAAGTGCTCCTCCCCTTTGACGCATCATCGCAGTTTAAAGAGATAATATAATCAGTGCAAGTAGGCCTTCTGCACCTTCGTGCAGCAAGAAGGAACTTGCCATCATCATTTGAAGCTGCCAACATACAACTTAGGTTCAATTAGTGCCTGAATAGGAAAATGAAAAGAGTAACATAAGGGTACTAGCATCTCAAAATGTGAACAGTGAAACTGACATGATAGGAAGGCTAAATAAACCAAATTCAAATCTCACCAGTTTCAAAGAGGAGGTAACATCAACAGATGAAAACATTAAAAGGAAAGGAAGAAAATGAACATTAGGTTGTTCACCTTGATTTAAGCCTAGGTAAAGATAATACGTTTGATTACTACGATTTCGCTTGATGTAGCATTGAAGAAGGGAGTCCCTAGGGCCAGGCTGCAAGACAATATAATCAAAGAAATTAAAATGGATTCAATCAAGATTCCAGAGTGTAATTGCAGTTGAAAATGTTGGTTACATGTGGAGGAAGACATGTCCTCAAAGAATCTGCAAATTGAAGTATATTATCATGCTTCTAAGAAAACATAAAGAAAAAAGAAGTCTTTTACGGAGGTAGCAATTTTACCGAAACTAAATATACCCAACTTACAATAAAGTTGATAGCAACCCCACCTAGCACCATTAAGATTAATATCTAAGACTTGCTAATTCTTATATTACTCACAGGAAATTGAGTTAGATTTTATTAAAAAAATACCCTTACTTTATAAATTTGAAGCCAATCAAATGTCATAACACAGGAGTAAAAAATCAATACTATGCAAATCACAGATTAACTCCATTGCATCAATGGTTCATACTCTTCCTTCAATAACTCTTTGATAACAATTGGAAAGCTTCCCATCATCTGCCTCCCTCACACTCAAAATAACTATTTTCTTGAACAACTGAATAACTGAGTTCTTCATCCACATTGAATTAGGAGGGCACGTCCTTATAAAGAAAGAACATTGTGTCTACCACAGAGCAGAGGTTTCCCTTTTCTCTCCAATGATTTATACTCGAGAAAAAGCATCACCATGACTGAAGTTCTTCTCCTTATTCGAAGATTTAATGGAAAGGTCACATTCAATTGTGTTTTTCTCAAAAGCGTGAGGTCATATGCTAGCAGTAGCTTGGTGTTGGCAATAAGTATAGCATAAACTCAAGACATGAACTTCACAAAGAAATGAATCAGAAACAAAAGGAAAAAAAAAAAGTATTCATCATACAATTGTTGTTCTAACACATATATCACCAGCATATATTGTAACTGTTGAGTGCAATATATAACTATTATTATTCCTTATCCAGTTGTTTCAGATTGCTAACACAATGTAATATAAAGAGCATAAAGAAGTAGAAACAAACATTCAGAGGCTCAACGAGGGGTAAAACCTGCTTTAAGGAGATTGGAAATGTCAACTTTCCTGAAGCTTCCGGAGTTTGTACAATTTCTTTCAAAATCTCTCTCCAGTTTCTGCAGACTCCAGCGCAAGCAACAACATTCTTCCGAGGAGGCCATGTACTCTCTGACTCCTCAATCCTCATTAGCACGTCCCTCAAAAGTTCAGGAGGCATGTTAGCCCAACAGCTCTGCTTAAAGGCATCAAGAGGCACAAAGGAGCTATCCTGAACCACTCTGTGCGACCTCGACCGCATCGGATATCCAAACTTGACATCGAATCCTTTTCTAGACATACTCCCAAACTCCCCTTTCATGTCCTGCAATATACTCTTGAAAGACATTTTTGGTCCCCCCAGCAATCCCTACTCTCAAAAGTTGTATCAAACCCACGCCTAAATTCAGATAAAAATTTAAACTTTACAACAAAAATTTATATTTTTACTCAAGTTCCAATGGTTACTGAGTTCCCAACACACTTCCATACAAAATAAAGTGTGAATTCTAATGAATTACATCCAGAGACGGAAATAAGTCGGCATCAAACAACTGTGATTTGGATCTACAATGGCAAAATACAAAAACTTCAACAACTAGAAAACAAATAGAAACACCAAAAAATGATCAAGTAACGATTACACAGATGACCATAGATCAATCAGTTCCCAAATCGCAAAGAGCATGATACCAGATAATCCAATCAAACTCGATGAACTCCGACATGAAACTGAGATAAAAGGGCTAATTTGCCTAAAGGGTATCCAAAAGTGGATCGGAATCAGCAGCACTAGAGGAAATGGTATGTGAGAAGGAATGAGTGAGAGAGTGTGTCTGTTAGGGTTTGGCTTGCGCTCTTTTTCTCTCTTCTACTGGCTGAGGCCAAAAGAGAGCATATCATCAGAACTCAGAACTGGCTTTGCCACGTGGGCCCGTTATCGCTTATCCAGTAGTTGCCTCTTTTAAAAGCAGGAATTATGGATATAATATATCTTAACAGGGAAGAGAGGAGTGATCTCGAATTGAAAATAGAAATAATAATAAATATAGGGAAATAGATATATATTTTTTATTTTATTATATTAATATTGTTTATTAGATATAAAAATATTGTTTATTTAATTATAATTTTTTTTGCTGTACCAACTAATTAAACACAGCTTAAATCTTTTTTTTAACCTTTCAGTAAAATATATAAAGTAACATTTTATAGTAATTATTAATTAGTGTTGAAAAATAATTATTCGGAATTGTGGCACAACTTAATGCGTTAATTATCTACAACTTAAATCCGGCAAAGTTCACCGAAAGGAAGCAATAAATAAACAGGGGCATAAGAATAAGATGCCTATCCCAATAGCCAAGAAGTTGTGACAAATACTAGTAAGTAAAAGGATTTTATTCCTTTTACTAGTCCAAGTTGGAATCAGGAGTTTAGGAAATCTCCGCCCAAGTGACGACAAAGTCTTTATATAAATATCTGGCAGGGTCTTAATTGCATGTACCCAAGAATAACCCTCACATCGTTCTCTCCAATCAACCAAACCAAACCATCAACTACCTAATCTGTTTTCTTATAAAACCAATGTGGACCTTTTTAATTTTAACTATCCAAGAACGGTGACATTTTTGGAGTCTTGGCAAAAGATCAAACAGCCATGCGTTAAGATTGGATTCTGATGTTCAGCCAACAAATTTTTATCAACTCTAATTATAATTTAATTTAATTTTAATAAAATTAAATATCTTATATACGATCCTTAAAGCTCTTAATCCTTTACAATTAAGTTCAACTTCCTTAAAATTGAATTTTTAAACTACTCTTTATGTAAGATTCATTAGGTTCTTAATATATTGACAATGATTATAAATTATAATTTTACTTCATAATTACAATTAGATAAATTAAAACTGTTTTTAATTTATCTTTAATTCTCTAATTAAATAATATATAATCATATATTTATATTAATATCTACCAATATATTATGACCACTCAAATATTAGAAATGTCGAAGTAGTATGACTTAATATGTCTATGTATGATTTAATTATTTCATCATTCAATATTCCAATTATGCATAAAATAAGGATATAATGTCTACTCTTTTTAAATTTAATTATATTCATTCTTACCAATTAATAATTGATTTATAATTCATGTTAAAAAACACTTTTTCAAATCTCAATTCATTTTAGCCAGAGAGCTTTTTAAATCCTCACTTATCAAGAACATTGAAACATTCTCTCTAATTACTTTTGAGTGATGAATCATTTATTGACTAATTCAAATATCTTTATATAGTTCATAATATATCTCAATACTACTTATTAAGCTACCCTAATTAGATAGGTCATAAGTAGCATCTAAACACAGTAATTCCTATATGAGATTCTTTGATAATTCCAAGTCTAAGAATTAATTATACATCCATTATAGTGAGAAAATTTATAGACATATAAGTAATATTTCTTTTAGGATCGTCATAATCACGTCATTTTAATTAATTTATTCTTTAATAAGCACACACACATTTATGTAGGTATCTACCTACTTTAATTAATGAGATCAATTATTTTCTTCATTAGAAAGAAACATAACATGTGCTAGTTACCGTTTCATCAATATTTCGTCTTAATGAAACTACAATTAAGAATAATTTAAGAATCATGTATAAATACAAATTGAATTTCATAATTATGATCTCTTTATAATTTTAATTGCATGGTAATTATTCCAGAGATTTTATCTTTAGTATTAAAACATCAAATATAGTTAACAAAAAAATAAAGATAAAAATGTTTTTATTAGTTAAAATAATAATGGCATCCATAAAATTCCAACTAACATATTAGCTGCAAGATATAAACTAATGATTCCCCATTAAACTAGAGTCAATCACTTACGTATCTAATACCTTATCCATTTATATGTCAATCATATCTCTTATAATACAATAGCTTAGTGAACGAATTAGTAAAATTCTCTTTAATAGGAACTTGCTATAATGCTACGTCTTTCTGCTCCACTATCTCTCTGATCAAGTGAAATTTCCTGAGTGCATGTTTAGATCATTAATGAGACCTTGGTTTCTTTGCTTATGTAATGACACAATTATTGTCACAATATAATACTATTGGCTCAACAATGTTAAGAACCACTCTAAATTTGGTGATTAACTTCTTGATCTAAACTGCTTCATTTGTTACCTCTGAGATTGAAATTTATTTTGCCTCGATCATAGAATTTATAATGGTTAGTTATTTGGAACTCTTCCAACATACCGCACCACTATTATAAATGAAGATATATTGTGACTATGATTTGCCATTAACTGGATCTAACCAAAAACTAGTATATAAATACCCCTAAACTATCAATTCAACTCCTCCATAAACCAAGAAAACATATTCAGTTATTCTTAAGTACTTTCAGAAGTTTTTCACAAATGTACAGTGACACCTCAGTAGGATTGCTTGAACCTACTCGTTATACTCAAAGTTTAAAAGACATCTTCTCTAAACGATAACATTGCACACATGATTGATCCAATTGTCGAAGTATATGGAACACAATTCATTTTATTTCTCCCCTTTTGTGTCTTATGACAAATACTCTGCAAGAGAGAAATCCCATTCAACATAGGTAAGAATCCCCCTTTGGAATTCTCCATTTTAAACCTCCTTAGCACTTTATCTGTATTTGTCGATTGAAATAATCTAAGTAACCTCTTTGATCTATCTTTATAGATCTTTATTCCCTAAATATACATTGCTTCTCCTATATCCTTTATACAGAAGTTTTTAGATAACCAAATCTTTATAAATTGGAGCATTGACATGTGGTTCCCAATTATTAATATCTCATCCACATATAGTACCAAAAAGACGACTGCACTCCTACCTACCTTCTTATAAACACATGGCTTATCCATATTTTTTATAAAATCAAGTTCTTTGACTGTATTGTCAAAACAAATGTTCTAACTCCATGATGCTTACTTAAGTCTACAAATAGACTTTTGCAACATGCATACTTGATTAAAAATCTCTTGGATTCAAAACTCTTATGTTGTGTCATGTATGCATCCTTCAACAGATTTCCATTAAGAAATGTTGTTTTGATATCTATTTTCTAAATCTCATAATCATGATATGCAACTATAGCCAATAAGAACCTTATGTATTAAAGTACAGCTATTGATGAAAAGATTTCATTAAAATAAACTCCTTGTCTTTGTTTGTAACCTTTAATCACTACCCTTGCTTTTTACATATATACGTTATTATCTATACTCATTTTTATCTTAAAAACCTACTTACATCTTATAAGTTTAATACCATTAAGAGCATCCACCAAAGTCCATACATGGTTAGTGTACATAGATTATATTTTAGATCTTATGACTCGTTCCATTTTAAAGAATGAATGCAAGACATTGCTTCTTTAAAAGTAGTAGGCTCATCATTTACAAACGATGTAACAATCCAAATCATCCGCTCATAGATATTGTCTGCTTTGGGCCTTAGCCAGCCAAGCCCTCACAGTTTTGCTTTTCCGAGGCCTTCCCAGAAGGTCACCCATCTTGGAACTAGTCTTGCCCTTGCAAATTTAATTTCGAAGTTCTCGTAGGATCAGGTGTGTTAGGGCATGAAAAATACGTCTATAAGGGAGAGGTATCTGTACCCTTATAAGGCATCCTTTGTTTCCCTCTCCAACCGATGTGGGATCTCACACTTTTCACCCCCTTTAGAGCCCAACCCTTTTTGGGGCCCAGTCTAGCTGGCACAACGGTTCAAGTACTGGCTCTGATACCATCCTATAACAGCCCTGATCACCCGCTTATAGATATTGTTCGCTTTGGGCCTTTGCCTAGCCAAGCTCTCACGGTTTTGCTTTTTTCGAGGCCTTCCCAGAAGGTCACCCATCCTAGTACTACTCTCACCCAAGCACATTTAACCTTAGAGTTCTGATGGGATCCGGTGCATTAGGCCATGAAAAATGCATCTATAAGGGAAAGGTATCCGTACTCTTATAAAACGTACTTCGTTTTTCTCTCCAACTGATGTGGGATCTCACAAGCAAGACATTGACTTTTCCCTTTTCAATATGTAGATCTAATCTAGTGAGTGGACGACGTATTTTACTAGTGCATTGCAGACTATTTGTCTCTTAAACCCTCGATTGTCATCAAATCGAGGTTCATGTTCCATCTGGATGTGAATTTATGATTTTTGAATTTCTTTAAATTGTACCTCACTCCTATTAATTTCCTTAAGAATATATTCTGTTTTTAGAAATATAGCATGTCTTAGGACAAACACCTTTTGCTCAAGAGGATGGTAAAATTAATATCTGAAATTGTTTTTCAAATATGCCATAAATTTGCACATATTTGACTTTACTCGAGGCTTATATAATGTTGCATGCTTTACATAAGTATCATATCAAAAAATATTTAGGTATCACATGTTTATTTTACTACCATTATATATCTCATATGGAGTCTTGTTAATCGATTTGGATGGAACTCCATTCAGAAGGTAAGCAACATTTTTAAGGGCATATCCTTAAAAGTAGATAAGAAGGGCTAGATGACTCATCATTGAATGTATCATATCTAACAAAATATGATTTCTCCTCCCAATAACTCTATTATATTGTAAAGTTCTAAGAGTAGTCCATTATAAGAGAATCCCATTCTATTTTAAGTAACCGAGAAATTCATGGTCCAAGTATTCACTACCTCGATTATATCTAAGTGTCTTAATACTCTTACCAATTTGTTTCTCAACCTCAAGTTTAAATTCTTTAAACTTTTCAATTGATTCAAAATTTGTTTTATCAAGTACACATAACCATATCTAGAATGATCACTTGTTACCATAATAAAAATAAGAATCCACCTTTAGCACAAGTAGACATAAGGCCATATATATTTGAATGTATAAGATCTAGTAAACAACTGATACGTTCTCCCTTTCCATTAAAGGTTATTTTAGTTATTTTCTAATAAATAAGATTCACAAGTATTATATGATTCATAATCAAAAGAATCCAAATATCCTTTTGTATTTAACTTCATGATTCTAGTTTTGTTAACATGAGTTAACCTACAATGTCATAAATAAGACAAATTTTGGTCTCTTAACTTTCTCTTCATACTATTTATGTTAATGATTAGCCTTTCAAGGTTTAATTCATACAATCATTTGTAAGTAATCTATATCCATAATTAAACATCATCTTTATAAAAAGAAGAACTTTATGTTTAATAATAAAAACAAATTCATTCAAATATGAATAAGAAATGTAAATGATGTTTCTAGTAATAACTGGAATATAATAACAATTACCTAGTTATAGTTCAAGGACAAAAAGCAAAGTTATACCACTTGTTCCTATAGTTAATGTAGCAACTCTTGCTCTATTACCAACATGTAGGTCCACTCTGCCTTTCCTCAATAATCTACTCCTTATTAATATATGTATGTTATTACAATATGAGAACTAAATCCAATATCTAATACCCAAGAACATGGAACATAAGTAGAAAGATTAATCTCAATCATGAAAATATTTGAAGAAGCAGCTTTCTTATACTTCTTATCTTTCAGGCTAGTAAGATAAGCTTTGTAGTTCATTTTCCAATGTCGAATGTCTCCATAATGAAAACATGTGCCCTTGTGATTGCTCTTCTTTTTAACACCTCCTTCGGGCTTTACTACTCTAATAGAAGCCCTTTGTTTCTTTTATTTTATTTTATAGTAAAGGTAATATTATTAAGTAATATTCTAATTCCAAATTTATTTATGTTAAAGGATGGAACTTTGGTTCATATTATCCTTCTTTTGTTTAGTTTAATATCTCAATCTAGTTTTTTTTAATAGTTTATGCTAAATACAATAAATCACTTCATTCCTTCTCTTTTCATCGAAAATGTATATTTGATATAAAAAATCGCTTAATTGGTAGCTTAATACTTCTAACACTTAGTCAATCTCCTTTTAAAGTGATCTTAATTTTAATAAAACCAACATTATACACATTATAAAATAAGTGCAGTCATTAGTTTTTTCATAAATTGCCATTACTTTTTTTTGTTATAACAAGACTTAACCTTGAATGTTTGAGTTGATGTTCATCTATTATTGTCATCATTTTTTTATTAGATTCAAAAACACATTTGGATTGGGTTTTACAACAAATGTAAAGTTGAACATTAATTTAGAGTAAATTCATATGAAAGAATAATAATTTATTTTTAATTAGATTAAAACAAAAAAGAAAAAATAAGAAAAAACTCCTTCAATGAATTTTAAAGTATTAGAAAATTGATAGAATTTTACCTTAGTTTAGGGTTTTAAAGGTTTTTACATAAAAAATTATCTCATTCTCATTTTTAATTTTGAATTCATTAAAAAAAAATAAATGAAACAAAATGTAAGTTGAATGTACTAGCTTATAACATGAAATCTGGAGAAATTTATACATGGTAAATTAATCAAACACTTGGTATACATTAACTGATTCATCCCTAATTCAAAAATAAATTCCAATCTTTTTTCATCATTCTCCAACAATAACACAGCCTATCATTAACAATCAATAATTAACAATCAAAATAATGCAACCAAAAACAAACTCTAAATCAACCAAAAAAATCAACCATGGACAGAGGTGAGCACGGAGAAGAGGAGAGGACGGAGAAGAGGAGAATACCTTCAGTTTAAACCACCGGAGAAGATGACGCTAGAGGTGCACAAGCTCGACGACTATAATGCAGCTCCACACGACGGCGATGGAAGACAGACGCGACAGATGGAGGAGGAAGAACGACAGAGCAGCAGGTGCGGGGTTGGGGGGAAGGGTTGCGGGCATCGTTTATAACTTAACTAAATCGACATCGTTTGATTTAAAATCAAACGACATCATTCTGGTTAAGTTACAAATGTTTAAGCCTTCAACCAGAAAACGACATTGTTTGGTTTAAAACGAAACGACACCATTTTGGTTAAGTTATAAACGTTTAAACCTTCAACTGTTTTAACATTTTTAAGTTAACCAAAACGATGTTGTTTGGTTTAAAACCAAATGATGTCGTTTTAGTGAAGTTAAAAACGTTGAAACCTTCATTCAGAAAACGATGTTGTTTGGTTAAATCCCAAATGACGTCGTTTTGTTGACGAAGCATAGATGTTCTTAAGTATATCAAATGATGTCGTTTTAAGTTAGCTAAAACGACATCGTTTGGTTTAAAACCAAACAATGTTGTTTTAGTGAAGTTAAAAACTTTGAAACCTTCAGTTGAAAAATGATGTCGTTTGGTTATATTCCAAATGGCGTCATTTTGTTGATAAAGCATAAATGTTCTTAAGTATACCAAAATGACATCGTTTGGTTTTAATCCAAACGACATCGTTTTGTTGGTCAAGTTTTCAACATTTTAAGTCATCAAAACGATGACGTTTGGTTTAAAATCAAACGACGTCATTTTGTTAGAGTTAAAAATCGACAATTGACGACTTTTATCGACGGAATTACCAACGATAATCTCCGTCGGTAAACATTTTATTCCGAATTTATCTACAGATATTGCTACCACCACTAAACTAATATTTCTAAACAATATTGCCGATGGATATAATATTTCTGTTAGTAATTGCCTACGATTTCTTTACCATCGGTAACTTTTCGTCGCTAATTAAAACTTCTCTTGTAATGTGTCTTCACCAACAATTGTCGTCACTAGTGGATGTACCACCTTCGATGAAGCCTTATCCATCAACATATTCATCTTATTCAAATACTCCCAAACATTTAGGTTTCTTTTGGTAGACAACTAATCAGCTATTTGTTTAACTAGTTGGTTATCATGAGTTGTTTGACTTTTCAAACAAACATGAAGGATGTTTGATGGGTGGCTTTTCCAATAGCTTATTGAACACAATCAGCCATTGATGAAAATGTTCCTACATAGGAGCGATTTCATCAATCAGCTAACATTTTAAGTATTAAAAGTCAAATTTACCCTTTATGCAATAATAGGTTAGAAATTTTTGTAAAATTTAATTTTTGTTTTATTTTTATTATTGTCAAAATTTTAATTTTTGTAAAATTAAATATTTAATCGTGACCTTATAATTTTTTAAGTCATGTCCTTATAAGTCTTTTTTTAATTTATTAAATAATAAAATTCATACATATTATATGAAAAATACTAATATAATGTAGCTCGCTATATCATTCATATTAATAGAAAATTTAACATTGTATTATTATTTTTATTATTGCTGTTGTTGTTGTTGTCGTCGTCAGTGTTTCGAATTCCGTTCCGTACGGGTACGGGTATAAGTGGTATTGGTGAAAAATGCTGGTCGGTACCGACCAATTTTGGTTGTACCGGCCGGTACTGGCCGGTATTCAAAATACTAGTCAAATACCGGCCGATACCGAAAATTTTAAAAAATTGGGAGATTTTTTTGCAAAAATTTTCAAAATTTTCCTCCTTCCCTCCTACCTCTCATTTCCTCCTTTTTTTTGAAAGTTTTCAAAATAATAATAAATATTTTATTACTAATAATAATTGTAAATTAAATAAAACTTAAAAATAAATAATTTTTATTTTTATTACTAATAAATTATTTTTATTTAAATTTATTTTAACCTTTTATATAATATTTATTAATAAATACTAATGAAATATTTTATTTCTTAAAATAACTAATTTTAAAATTATTATTTATAAACTAATATTTATTTTATATATTTTCAATTATTAACTGAAAATGACCAGCCTGGCCCTCGCGAGCACGACCAAAAATGGCAGCCCTCGCCCTCGCAAGGCATTTCATAATTCATTTGCAAGGCGAGGCTGGCTTTTATAATTTATAGTTTTATTTATTTATATTAATAAAGTAAATTTTCTTTTAAATATTTTTAAATTTATAAATGGTAATTATTTTATTTATGTGATTATTATGATTAGATTTGTAGTTCAGTATATTACTTATGAAAAATAAATATATTATTTGAAATAAAAATGTCTATTAACATTATTAAATTCAATATTATTATTAACTGTTGTTATTTATGTAATTATTTATTTATGGATTTATAATAATAATAATAATAATAATAATAATAATAATAATAATAATAATAATAATAATAACGTTATTATTATTATTATTATTATTATTATTATTATTAACCTTATTATCATAATAATTAACCTTATTATTATTATTATTGTTATTATTATGATGATGATGTGATGATGATGATGATGATGATTATTATTATTATTATTATTATTATCATTATCATCATCATCATCATCATTATTAACCTTATTATTATTATTATTATTATTAATTGTTATTATTGTTATCATCATCATCATCATCATCATCATTATTATTATTATTATTATTATTAACAATAATAAAAATAAAAATAATAAGGTTAATAATAATAATAATAATGATGATGATGATGATGATGATGATAATAATAATAATAATAATTATTATTATTATTAACCTTAATCGAGTAGTTCTTACGCTTGCAGAAGTATCCAATCATACAAATACAGCTTTAAGTCAATTGATTTTTAATTACTGTAAACATAAAAATAAATAAAGATGGAAGACCAATAATATAAATACATAATCAAATTAGAAGACTACTAGAAATAAAATACATCAGTCAAAAAACAATAAAATCATTAATCTAGATAATAACATTGAAATGAAAACCACCACGTACATTTATTTAGAAAAAATCTGGGAGACAAATTCTCAATATCTCCAATATTGTTTGTTAAATCTCCTTATTCGGATGAAGTTCTCTTCCCTCATAATAAAATTTATTGAGATCAAAATTCAAAGCCTTCTTCTCAACTCCATTATTTCCCTCATTTGCTTCCTTTTTTTCTGCTTCATCAATTTGTGACAACTTCTGTATGTGGGAAGGCAAAGCTTCCTTCTCATCCATTTTCGATTCTTGCTTGTAGATTATGTATACAACTTTTTCATTTAAATAAATAAATGAATGCTGTTGAAAAATGAAAGGTTTTGAAGCAAACTAAAAAAATATAATGAAGTGCATTGAAAAGTAATTTGCAATAATTAGCATGTGAGAGAAATTATATGTTAAATTGTCTTAAAATTGTAATCTGGGGAATTAAGATGTGAGAGACATTAAAGGGTAATTTTGGAAATAAAATTATAAACATGCATGAAAAATCGTGAACGACACTTATTTTGAATAATTAAAA
>JANJEY010000009.1:32792437-32809013 GCA_024703695.1 Erythroxylum cataractarum
TCTAACCTTAATTTTTGTCGAATTAAATATCTAAAATATAAATTCATATAAGAATATTAAACGAAATATTAAGATATATAATATTCATACCTTTATAATTTTTTTAAAGTCATGTCCTCATAAGTCATTTTACACATAAACAACTAATTTTATCAAACATCAAATGACAAACAGCTAATACAATCCGCTGATCAAATCAACTGATATAATCATCTAACAACTAATGCAATCAACTGATTGCCAAACAAGACCATAGTCACTCATTGCACAATCATGATTCTGATATAAAGGGACATACATTATGTAGGTTTTTTTTTATAACATAGAGAAATCAAAAGCAAAATACCAAAATCATATATTAGTCATATACATGCATTTTATTTTTTATACAGTTAAATTACAGTAAACTAGAAAGCCTTTTTAAAACAAATACACGCATAAATCAGATCCTCATTTGGAGTTTTCTAACATATAAAGCTAATTTTTAGTAGTCTAAAGCAAGAACGACTATGGGAGGTGTGGTCTTCACCTTAAGAAAACTGATTAGGAGGAATCAATCAAATGAAAAACCCTAATTAATTTAAACAAGGTTTTAAGTCTTAATTAAATTTCAAATCAATAACATTCAAACAATTTAATCCAGTTAAACATTTAAAGGTGGCTTTATCAGGGGTGTATTAATTTTTTTTACGGTTTCTCAATTGAATCTCAATAATAAATAACTTGAAAAACATTAATCATAAAATAAAAGAGTCGTATCGAATTCAAAATTGTTGTTGAAACCTTTTTCAAAACTTTTTTCGAAGCGTCGACTACAAACTTACTAGGTTTCCAACATCTAATAGAATCCAAGTAGTAAAAGAAAGAAACACAACTTTTGAGAGGAAATAAGTAGAAGTGTTAGCTCTCTTACACTTATTTCCTATAAATAGAAAAAAAAACATTAGGGTTTATTTTTCTATAAAAGTTAGAAATTCTCATTATAATCAAAGCCAAACTCTAATTACAATTTAATTTAATTTTAATAAAATTAAATATCTCATATTTGATTCCTAAAGTTTCTCAAACTCTACAATAAAGATCAGCTTAATTGAAATTAATTTTTCTCTTTCAAGTTGTTTTTTTATGTGTGACTCATTAGGTTCCCAATACAACGATTATAAATTATAATTATAATTAGTAATTAGAATGAGTTAAATGAAAACTCTTTTAAATTTTTCTTTAATTCTTCAGTTAAATAATTTATAATTATAGATCAAGATTGACATATAGAAATATGTCATAACTATATAAATTGATTTAACTTATCATGTCCATAGATTGTTGTGATGTATAATTTAATAATTTAATCATCTAATGTTCTAATTAGACATATAATATGAATATTGTGTTTACTCTTTTTTAATCCAATTATATTCGTTATTTTTAATTAATAATTGATATTTGAAAATATCTTTTTGAATCTCAATTCAATCTGGTTGGAAAATTCTTTAAATCATTGCTAATCAAGAACAATAGAGCATTCTCTCTAATTACTTTATAATAACGAATCTTTTATTCACTTACTCAAGTATCTCTATATGGTTCATTCTATATCTAAGTATTACTGATTGAGTCATCCTAATTAGAATAAGTCACAAGTAGCATCAAAACACAGTACTTCTCACATATAATACTTTGGTAATCTCAAGTCTAAGAATAACTTATACAACCATCATGATGAAAAAATCCATAGACCCACAAGTAATATTCTATTTGAGATCTTTATAATCAAATCAATTAAGTGAACTTATTATCTAATAAGTATTCAAACATTTATTTAAATATTTGCATACTTTAAGTTATAAGATTAATTACTCTATTTATATGAAAATATAATGAGCACTAGTTTTATCATTTGATCAATATCCCGTCTTGTTGAAACTACAATTAAGAATAATTTAGTAATAATATTATCTCAAATCAATTATTTTCTTCATAAGAAAGAAACAAAATATGTATTAGTTTTACCGTTTTGTCAATATCTCATTTTATTGGAACTACAATTAAAAACAATTTATGAACAATATTATGAAAATTTAGGAGTAATACAAATTAAATCTCATATATATTATCTCATCATATTTTTAATTATACAGTAATTATTTTAAGGATTTTATCTTTAGTATTAAAATATCAAATATAATTAACAAAATATATAAAAATAAATAATGTCTTTATTAATTAAATAATAATAATATCATACATAAAATTCCAGCCAACCAATTAATTACAAGGACATAAACTAAATAGATATAGCGTAATGAATTGAGGTATAATTTGAGTTTTAATTTACGAGTTACTGAGTTAAATGTTAAAGTGTTTTTATCATCTTATGTTTAATTTAAAATATAATTTTAAGAAGAAAACAACTGAGAATGATTTTATTTTTAATACTAGTAATTTAAAAATGCATAAAAATGGTGTTACTTATGCAATACTAAGAACCCGTGTCCATAAACAACGATCCATATCTATTATTATATTCTATATTCGCAATTATAAAAAGTTAATATTAAGTAATTACATTTTTATTAAAAATAAATACAAATTATTACTTATTTAATATTTAGATATTATCAGTAAAATTGATTTTAATTATTTAGAAAAATCGAAAATCATAATCCAACGGTGCGTATTCGAGCCCCACCCGCTAAAATAAACGCCACGAATGAGGCTGTGGTTGGCGGTCTTTTACAACCGCCCCTTAAAAGCTTCACTCTGTTCTATTCCAACTAAAAAAAACCCTCTCTCTGTTTCTCTCTTTTATGCTCCAAGTACGAGGTTAGTGTTTACTTGTTTCTTATTGGGAGTTCTGTTTGGTATTTAGAGGGCCACGTATCCTTGGGTTTTAAGTCCGCCTTTTGTCTTCAACCTCTTTGTGTCTTTTTCTTTTTTACTTTTAAGTTTGCATGTCGTTGATGGTAAGAGAAATCTGAATTGCCTTGGACGGTACGAGGGAAGTCGTGACCATGCTTTCGACCTTTTACTGTTGGTTGCCTTTTAGTATCCGTTTGGTTGCCAATAAAGTGGAGGAAAACGAATAATCTTGTACTTTTTTCTTAAATTACAAGACTAGTCATAAAGAGGGTTTCTTCATTCTTGGTTCTTTTACAATTTAAGTTTTGAATGATGGGTTAGCAAGTTGAATTTGTAGCTTCTTTTCACAGTTTATTAATAGAGTTCCAATCTTTAGTATCAAAGGTTTGGCTCGGTTACTTCACTTATGAAAAAGTTACATGAATTGCTGACTTAGAATCAGAGTCGGTAAAATATGAGTTCATAGAAGGCTTATTTAGGGTCTCATTTGTTTTTTTTAATAATTTTTATTTGTTGTGATTCGTTTCTTGTTTACTGCTTCAAGCTCTAGGCCTTATAAAGATTTTTACAGTTGTCTGCTATTGATTTTGTTTCTTTCGGTGGTCAGGGCAGGGAGCTTGTTTCTGGTAGTATTATGAGATGAGTCCCAGTCTGATTTCGGTTGTTTCAAGGGTGGGCTTGAGGACGCAGACTGATGAAGTGTCTGTTCATTCCATAACTTTGTTTGTTGCACTCCTTTGTGCTTGCATTCTGGTTGGTCATCTTCTTGAGAAGAATCGCTGGGTTAATGAGTCAATTACTGCTCTTGCCATTGTGAGTTTCTATCTGTTTAATTATGGATTTGTTTTGCTATGTTGTTGGGTTGAGAACGGTTTGGTAAAACATATCGTACTCTGGAAAGTGTTCTGATGTTTTGGCTGCTTCATTGCAGGGTCTTGTTACTGGGATTATTATCCTGTTAAGCACCCAAGGAAGAAGCTCCCACTTATTTGTATTCAGCGAAGAGCTTTTCTTTATTTATCTTCTTCCGCCTATCATATTCAATGCAGGGTAAGTTGAGCTTATCATCATGGCTTCCCTATTTTACTTGTTTTTGTTTTATGTACCTTTACCTTGAATATCACATTCAAATGCTGGTTCGCAAGTCCAGAGGTTCAGATATCCTTTCAAGAATATTCATTGAAGGAAAACAAGAAGAAATATCCTTTCAAGATTTGTCCCTTACCTTCTCTGTTTTCATGTTTGCCTTCTAAATATGCTTATAAAGCTTTGTTTATGTGAGTAAGTAGCGGATAATCACAGTCCAAGTTATGGATAATGAATCTTCTCGATTCCTCTGTTCTTTCTTCATAACAGGATGGTATTTGATTTTCTTGTTGGTTGCTTACTTTCTGATCGTCACACTAAATGGGAGTTGCTAAAATGAGGGATCCATTTGGAAAAGCAATAATCTTGACTTTTTATGAACTATTCCTTTTCATTTTTACTAACTGTTTACAGAAGTAAGGGTTTAGGAGAGAGAAAGACAGACATTTTCCTAAAGGGCTACATTGACAGTCACCACCAAAATGCTACATCTTTCTAAGATATTGTGTTTTTGTACGCAGTACATGAAGCCCTATTTATAGGGAGTAATGTTGTGTGTGTGTGTGTGTATTATAAGTAATATTATCTCTTGATTTACATTTTGATATTGGAGTCTATAATTAGTTAAAATTCTCAAGGATGATAACAATCACTCTCCAAATATTCTGACTCTAAGAAATCCATACATGGACATTATTAGTTCATTAGATTTGATGAATTGTCCTCAATTTTTTTTTGTGGTTGTACGTCTCGTGCACATATTTTATGCTTTTCAATTTATCTCTTCTTATGAGGATTTTGATCACTTGGGACTTTCGTTCTCAGTTTTCAGGTGAAAAAGAAGCAGTTTTTCCAGAACTTCATGATAATTGTAATGTTCGGCGTTGTTGGAACTTTGATATCATTTGCTATCATATCAATAGGTATGTTCCAATTAGTGCTTAGTATTAGCAGTGATTTTCTTATTGAAGTTGCATATTTGTTGGAATTTTGAAGATATCCTATATATTTTGTATGTGGCCTAACTTCTCATTTGAATTCTGGAATGATGCTGCTGTTTACAGTTTCTCTTTGCATGCCAAATAAACATACAATCACAAGTACTTGAAGTACTGTATCTTGTAGTGTAATAGTTCTTCTAGTCATTTGGATGGAGAATAGATGCTTGTTATGCTATATCCTGTGAGGTTTTGTTAAATAGATTGTTTCTCAGTAATTAAACATGAGTAGATAAAGACTGCACAAAACAATTGTATAGAGACATAAATGTATAATCTACATGTTGATGACTTTCAAAGTTTTGAGTTTTCAAACTTACAATTTGGATTTTGATTGTGCATATTTTAATTTGCTTTGTTTGAGAAAGCCTGCAAATTGGTAAAGAGGAAGAAGTGAGCATTATGAAACTTAAGAAGTGAATTGATAAGGGCCCTAGCAAAGGATCTAGTCATGGTTCGAGACATGGGGAAGCTTACTTCCTTTCCCTTAGCCGTGTTCTCCCCTTCCACTAGCGAACCTATGATGACAGCCGAGGGAGGATGAGCTTCGCTATAACACTGATTTTTTTTGTAAAATTCTGCTTATTCCTCTTATTCTCAGCAGTCCCTTTAAATAGGGTTTAAAATAACAAACATTAACCCTAATTAGGACTCCTAATTCGGTATAAGGTATAAAATAGAATCACAACTAAACTAGGAAGCATAATAACTAGGACTCCTAATTAGGTATAAAGTTTTAAATAGAATCACAACTAAAATAGAGAACATAATAACTAAAAGTTTGAAAATACTGAATAATTATAATGGTTTTGGGCTGCCTTATCCGCAACCCTTTTCGTTGCCTCCACTAAATCAGCCGCCACCTTTCTTGCACCTTGCGTAGGTCTTACCCACGAATGCATCATGAATTTATGTTTATTCTACCATTAGAAATGAAGATATTTGATTTATTATTATATTGGTAACCTTTTGATCATTGATTCAGGTGCAGCGCAGTTGTTCAAAAAATTTGATGTTGGTGTACTGGAGACGGTAGATTATCTTGGTACATGTCTCTCCCCAAAATTTAGCTTTCGTCTCATTTCCAGAGTTGGTGATTTTGCAGTCGAAATGCCCTTTTAATTTGGATTTAGTCCTTTCCTATAGAACCTTATGCTAATTTATTCTCTGGATTTGACACTTATCATCGTCAGTGAACTATCATCGTCAGTGAACTATCTTAAAGAAGAAAAATAGTTAATGGAATAATCCATGAATTGAATCGCATTTCTACTGGTCTGTTCTTAATATTGTTGCTTTCCCTTTCCTTGTTTTAGCACTTGGAGCAATCTTTTCAGCTACAGATTCTGTTTGTGCCTTGCAGGTATGCATTTGTTCCAGGCTTTATTCGTTAGGCTCAGAAGACAATAAACTTAATTTTATTTTGTTGCTGAGTTTTATACTTGATATGCCAGATCCTTAACCAGGAAGAGACACCTTTACTATACAGTATAGTCTTTGGAGAAGGTGTGGTAAATGATGCTACAGCTGTTGTGCTGTTCAATGCCATCCAACGGTTTGACCTCACTCATATCACCTCAAGCATAGCAATTCAGTTGTTGGGGAACTTCTTGTACCTGTTCACGACAAGCACATTACTGGGAGTGGTGGTAAGTTCATTCCCTTCGTCTCCAAAACTCCCATTGGCAGTGCCTTCTTACTGTTTGTTCACAGTTCTTTCCCACTCTTCACTTATACCTGGGGAAAGTTGTACTATTGGTTCTTGTTGAGTATGCAATTTCAGGATTTATATTTGCTTGGAAAGTCCATATTTCACCAGAAAATGGCTACGTAAGAGTGGTGAAACTAGACATTCAAAGCCATTAATTCCAACTTCTGAGATTGATTTTTAGTTGTTAGCATCTTTAAGAAATTTAGATTCACTTGCAACCTAAAATTCAAGTTAGAGATTGGTGGTCGTGGAGCTTTAGAGATGAACTGCTTAAACTGTCATGTTTTTCTTTCTTCATCAAGCTTTATTCTTATTATTTAAAGTATTCCTATCCTTCCTGAAGCCATGGATGCACCAAATGCATATATGTTACAACACTTGTTTTTTGTTTTACTCTCAGGTTGGATTGTTGAGTGCTTACATGATTAAGAAGTTGTACTTTGGCAGGTACTTAATAGTTTTCAATGAATATTTTGCTGGATTACTTTCCCATTGCATCACCCTCTTTTTCCTTTCCTAATTGAAAACAAACTAGCTTAATTATGCATAAATTCAGGCACTCTACTGATCGTGAAGTTGCTCTCATGATTCTCATGGCTTATCTTTCATATATGGTGGCTGAGGTATGAATTTTTTTGGAGCCATCAAGCAATCTACGAATTTGAATTTTGTGAATCCATTGCTAATTATGTTATTGGACAACTTGCAATTCAGATACTCAATCTAAGTGGAATTCTCACAGTTTTCTTCTGTGGTATCGTAATGTCACACTATACCTGGCACAATATAACTGAGAGTTCAAGAGTCACTACCAAGTATGTTTTACCTATATATAAACTGTTTTGGAAGATCAAAATACATTATGCTTCACATACTTATCTTCCTCCAACTTGTGCAATTTAGATGTAATTTTAATAAATCTCCTCTGCTTTACTTATTTTTATGCAGACATGCATTTGCAACACTGTCATTTATCTCAGAACTTTTCATATTCCTCTATGTTGGTATGGATGCTTTAGACATTGAGAAGTGGACAGTCGTCAAGAAAAGGTAATACTACAGGTCTATATCATCATTGTTAGAATTCTTTTTCTATGCATAATGAATTTGCATCTTCCCATCTTCAAAAGCTTAGAAACACTGTCTAATTTTTGTGATCCTTTTGAGATTATAATTGGACATGGTAGTTCCTGTGACCATTTGTCATGTATCAAATTCCAACAGTCCTGGGACGTCAATTGGTGTGAGTTCAATACTGTTTGGACTAGTTCTGGTTGGCAGAGCAACTTTCGTGTTTCCCTTGTCTTTAGTATCCAATCTAACAAGGAAATCTGGAGATGAAAAGATTGGATTCAAACAGCAGGTATGGATATTATTCATCTTATTGCTAATGTTTCTCATGATCATAAAGAGGAAGAATGGGTTGTTAATTTTCTCCCTCAACAGATCATTATATGGTGGGCTGGACTCATGCGAGGAGCCGTATCTATTGCACTAGCATATAACAAGGTAAACAATGGAGCATAGAATTAGTCCGTGTTTGCTTTAATTTAATTTACTTTGTAAACATTAATGGAACCGATGGTCAGGAGACTGCAAAAATTATTATGTTTTTGCTGTATACTCGTGCAGTTTACAATGTCGGGACATACCGAACTTAAAGGAAATGCTATCTTGATCACCAGCACCATATCAATCGTTCTCTTTAGCACGGTGGTAAGGAAGCGCTCGTATCTAATGCGCAAAAGTTTCTGTACCGATCAGATAACTTGATGCTGAATATTCATTCATGCTTTATCAGGTTATTGGGATAGTGACGAAGCCACTTATAAGGTGGCTACTCTCTCAGAAACACACGAACAGCACAGCACCTTCTGACTCTGCAGCTCCGAAGACTCTTACAATACCACTTCTAGTAAATGGCCATGATGCAGAATCTGACTCTGGTGGCGACCACAATGTTCCACGGCCAATGAGTCTGCGCATGCTCCTCACCACCCCGACTAACACTGTGCATTACTACTGGCGGAAGTTTGACAACGCATTCATGCGTCCTGTATTTGGTGGAAGAGGATTCACACCATTCGTTCCTGGTTCCCCGAATAAGAATCTTCTCCATTGATAGTCAACTGACAAGAATCGTTAACCTGTGACAAGAAGAGTATGAATATAAAGATGCTAAAGAGAGTAGTTCACTTCCAGTCAACGCAGTTGATGAATAGGATGTGTTTGTTTTTGTCATTATAACATATAAAACGATCGACGTAAAAGCAGGTGGTCTTTTGGACAGAATTGGACTCTCAAATGTAAATCGAGAGGGGGAGAACTCAGGCTCTAGCCATACGAGGGGCGCTTGGTCAAGCGTATTTTGATTTATTTTGGTGATTGGTTTTATATATTTTCTCTATAGTTTGTCCATTACCATGAGAGTACGTGTTAATCCTTATTTTGCATGTAAAGTTGTAAACTATCTGGTAAGCTAAGAAAGCTAGGAGAAGGGGTTTACTATTGAATAAATTCCAGATATACAGTGTGAAACTGGCTATCATTATTTAAGAAAAATGGAAAGCTTAATCAAACAATCTAATCAATTTCAAATTATTAAGAAAAACCATAACACTGCAATCTAAATAACAATGTTAATTAATATAACAGTCAGTAACAATCTAAGCAATTTTTATATTTACACACTGAAATTAGCTGCACTGTTAAGGAATTTATATTAAATAAATATTTATTGATAATTAAAATATATACACATTAAGGATCTACAGTGGTTAGTGAATGTAATTATTATTTATAAAAAATTATTAAGTATGATATTAAAATAATTTAATGAAAATTTATAAATTTATTGCATTTATTAAAAGTATAAATTTATGATAAAGTTATTATCGTTTTTTCTGCGTATTTCTAAACTCAAAAGCGAATTTAATTTTAAAATTAGAAAATAATAATAATTATAAAAATTAAAATATGACATGAAAGTTTAAAAAGTAACATTCATATATAAAATTAGGTATTTTAGGTTTATAACATAAGACTTCTGTTAAATTTTCGTATGTTTATTAAAATTATAGATGTAACTTTTTATAGTGATTATTATATTTATATTATTATACTTTTCTTCATCTCATATCATATTATAAGGTTATTGGCAGTTTTATAATTTTAACAGAATATTGTAAAAAATATACTAAACACGTTTTCTCTATTTCACTCTTCCTAAAAAAAATCATATTAAGTAAAAAAAGGAAATTTTAATTTGAAATTTATTTATTTTTGAACTTAAAATTTAAAATTGAATATGAATATATGAGTACTAATTTGCTTATTATTTAATATTACAATAAATTAAGAGTTATTATAAAAATATATATCCATAACAAAATAAAATTATTTTAAAATTAACTTACAACTTTTTCTACAAAATATAATTATTTAACATAGACTTAATATATATTTAATTCACTATAAAATTGTAAAATTATAAAAATTAAATAAATAATCATTTATTTGTACAAAATATTATACTTATTAATTTGATCTACATTCTTAAAGAGCCATATCACGTGGAGCATAGAACATTACATATCAAGTAGCGTTCTTCTACCGGTGGAGAACGATAATCGCAGATTCTACATATGGGAACTCAAGTCTGGAACCAAGTGTTATTAAGCAACTAAAGTGGAAATTCGGTAACAGGTGTCTCTACCTCTGCTTGTACGCTTTTTGCCAATTTGTAGAGTCGTTTTGGAGTAGAAAGGGAGAAGCCAAAGGTGCATGACGAATTAGCTACACCTTTCCGCTACTCCATTATACAGACACACACCCTCTGTTTTGCTCTCTCCATTTTAGTATATTAATGGGTAGTCTATCTATAAAGAGACGTCGTTATCAAGTATGTAATTGTTAAATCTTAGTAATATTATCGGAATTTTAAAGTTTTCCGTTTAACTTGGGACCGTGCCAAAGATGTCTCTTCTTGAGATTTCTGGATTAGATCATATATTATGTTTGAGGTCGTTGTTAAATTGGGGAAGATTAGGAGTGTAAGATTCCTAAAAGTTAAGCCTTGAGAATTAATTCCTGTTGAAAAAAAGGGCTCGTGTCTCGACCAACATAACTAGAATTTACGCTACAACCTTGCTTTGTTTATCCTTGATCTCTAATGGTATTTGTTCATAAGCACAAAATTTGGTGTTCCACGTGACCCTTTGACTAAGGGTAGTCCGAGTGAAATCAGAGTCATAAATATTATTGATTGAGACAACAATATTCTTGATGAGACTGAGCAAGGAGTCTTTCATAGTCAGGAGTGAAAAATCTCTACCTAGTGACTGTATTCATATTTCATCTACCCTTTCTATTGCTAATCTCCCTTCTAGTGTGAAACATTATTTAATACATTATTTAATCGTATAGAATACCTTGTAGAAATAACCCATCTTTATGAAGAAAGTCATATTTTAGATATTTTTTTAACCTTTTCTTGGTCTCAACAACATTATTCTCGTGATCGTTTTTGGACAAGAAATCTAAGAACTATCCTTTCCACACACCGTCTGAAAGCTAAAGAAATCATCCAAAGTTTTTATTTGGAATAATGTGATTTAAAAGCTACTATCGTATAGCAGTATGTGAAGCTCAAGATTCCCAAGGAGCTCATCTCTTTGAGCAGAACCATACACACCTTCATGTTGGAATTATTTGTATTGTTTTCACTCTCCTTGGAAGAAAGGGAATACCTGCTACAACCGGGATGTCTCTTCTAGATTGCCTATGTGACGTACCAATCTAGAAGATATATATGTGTGTGTGTGTGTGTGTGTGTGTGTGTGTGTGTGTGTGTGTGTGTGTGTATACATGAGTAGATGAAAGCTTTAGAGATGATCGGAAAAATGATTTTTGAGTTGAAGAGTAGTTGCAAAATGATGGTCTTAGATGGGTATAAGTGTATAAATGAAAATTGAGAGTAAAATTTAGAATATTAAAAAAATGTTGAGAATGCAGAAAAGGTGACAGAGCATGAATAGGATGAACCATAAATTTTTGACTTTTGATAGTTCTTGACTAAATTTTGCATATTTAGGGGTAGTATGAACTTATAGTGAATGAGTTAAATGAAATGGAGTAGAAATACTAGAAATAAAAATTTGAAGTGTTGGATTTTGGAAAATAGAAATCTGGAAATTTTCTGGGAATGAATAGTTGAGAGTTGAATGTTTGATATGAAACTTCCATGAGTTTATTGTACTGATCTATTGAGATTTTGACAAAATGGTCTTCATAAGTTGTAGGTCTTTTTTTTTTAAAGTTTTCCATTGATATAAAGTTTACAAAATTTGGAATTCTAGATCAAAAGTTATGGAGGTTAGGAGTTGAGATATCGGTGGAAAAGAAGAAGTGGAATTGCACGACGGTGACTTTTGAGGTTCAAATTGGATTTGCATGACGTGACTGAGGAGATGAAGTGAAATTTGCACCCTCGGGCTTGAGCACGTTCATACATTTGGGATTTTCTCTTTTACTGAATAGTCTTGCTTCTTTTGACCATATCTTCTTCGTCCGACCTCCTAATGATTTGGTTCTTGAACCATTAGACTCGTAAGACATTGCTATACCTCTCCAATATAAATCATAGCCATATGAAATGAATTGAGAGATATTGAATGAAAAATGTGGGACGGGTCTGACTTGTGCTCTCACCCAATTTTTGTCTTTATCTATCACACCCATGACTCTTGCACACTCATGTTCCTCTCATGCCCATGACTCCTACACCCCTGTGACTTTCCTCTCTCACACCCATGAGTTAATTCCAAGACTCATGTATATTTGTCACTTCAAGTTACTGTTCTCCTCAATAGTAGTCATGACTTGCAATTGATCTAACCACCCGAGAGGAATTTACAAACTGGACAGTCCTGTTTCTTTTGACCATAACTTCTTCTCTAGATATCCAAATGAGATGATCTTTAATTTGTAATAAACTAAATACATAGGGATACAAATAATATGAGAATTCGAATTGTGATTCAGTCTCTAAGATGTTAAAGTTCTGGCTAGAAGTTATGTATAGTACACTATTTTTGAATATGAACAGCTTGAAAATGTTTGGGGCATATCTTCCAAATTACTGAATCAAATTGAGTGATTTTGGTGTCAATAGAAACATAAGACATATAGGAACAATTTTATATAAGGGAGTATTGCCAAATTACTTTTTTCTCATTGTATAAATTATTAAGAAAAGTAAACCAAAAAGTCAGTTTCTGGGAGAAAAATCTGAAAGTGATACAATGAGAAATGAATTGTGATTTCAATGGTTTTAGTGAAGCATAAACTTAAATGTAAAGTATACTTAGATGGTTTTTGATATGAGCATGATTTTGTGATGAAATTGATGGAAAGATACCTGGGATTGTAATGAACATGCACTGTACATAATTCATTTCATTCATGTGCATTATTAAACACTTATAATTTTGCAGATTGTGATATATGTGTATGTTATTTGATTTAGAGGAGCAATTGAAACGTCAACCTCCAGACCTTGATGGCACTTCTAGGCTTTAGCTTCGGGAGAATACTGTGAGTAGACTTAGATGTATCATCTCATTGTTTATTCTGTTTTGAATTTTTTATTGATTGACTACTGAATGACTATATGAATATGATGGATTGTGTTGGTTTGTGGACAGGAGGTTTAATGAATGTGATGTATGAATGAAATATTAAAGTGCTCATTGAATGTGAATTGGATAGAATAAGTGTTTTTTGGACTTAAGTGATGAATGTCGGACTAAGGTCTGATGACAATGTGAATGAGATGTGATAGTGAATATGATTGTGTGTTTCAATCGACTGAATATTGTGATGCATTTCATTACATAAATGCATGAAACATAATAGAAGTTATGATCAAAGTGGCCACCGATTAGAGCTTAAAGCTCAACGAGTGGAAAAGAGACAGCTCAAAAGTGATTAAGAGCCTAAGGCTCACTATGTAAAATGATCCCTATATCCCCCAAGCGAATAAGGGACAATTAGTAATGAGCCTGATATCTAATAGATATGGGTCAGTTTAGGTACTCGGTCACAACAAAGTAATAAATAAAAAGTGAGTCTCATGTGCACTACATATGCTTAATATGAACGATTAAATTGTATTGAATGTGAAATGCTAAATGAAGTGAATGTAAATTATATGTTATGTGACTGGGTGAGCCATCAATGATGGTCACTCATTGAGTTGGCAAAACTCATCCAAAATTTGCAAATATTTTTCAGGATCAGAAGAATACCCCGTTAGGTAAACATAAGTATACCTCCTGTATGTAAGACAGGGATAGAGGTTGAGATCAGTTCGTGTTTGCATTGTATTCCTTTATTTTCGTACTGAATTGTATTTTCCGCAAATTTTGTATAAAGGAATGCATTCTAAAATTATTATACAGTGTGTATGTGAATGTAATCATGTTGTATTGACAGTATGATTATGAGTGTTTTGTTTCTAGAATGGGCCCTAGTGATTAACGAAACCCTGATGATTTGAAAAATGTTTATGGAATAAAGTGGGCTCTATTTGATGATTGATTTCCACATACTATATTTGTGGTTTCAAAAAAAATTTATACTCAGTTTTGACTGATTAAGTGCTCTAGCATGCCACCCTCATGAGGGCACAGTCTCGGATATCACTCAGGATATCGGGCATGTGTCTCACGGGAGTGAGGTGCTACATTCGATGATTTTCCTCTTAAAAAATGGGGAGATCGCCTCTATGAATTCGGTGCATGGATTGACTTACAAATGACTCGACCAAATAATCCTTTAAGGGATATTTTATCTAAATTTACCTTTTATTTTATTGGTATATTATGAGAATGGTGGAAAATTCTTGATGATTATCGCATACTTCAGTACATAAAAGTCACATTTGCTGGATTACTTCTTGGTGTAATTCAAAAAGAATTCTTTAGTGACTTTTAGCTCATTGACAAACAATTCAGACAATAGTATTTTGAGATGAAGTATTGTTCCTTGGAATAAGAGACCTACAAAAACATTTTTAGTGTATGATGGAACATTATTATCTTCTCAATGGATTCAATGATGTTATTCTCTGTTATACTTTTATTTCCTCTCTTATGGAAGAATTACAACCTAAATTACAAAGGACCATTTTTGCACTTCGAAGAGATATGAAAAACATATCTCTTGGAGAAATTTATTAGCTCACCTTAGCTTCTTTTGACAAGCTATATGATCAATAAATTTTTTCAAAATATTATTAAAGATGATTCTCTATTAAAGAAGGCGTATAAAAAAGCCTTATTTGACGATCAAATGTATGGAGAAAAAAGACTGTGAATGTCATACGAAAAAGAAACATCATCACCATAAGTTCTCTTACAAGAACTTCCACATATCCTATGTGTCTTTTAAGGAAGGCTACAAGCCCTTCAAGAAAAATAAATGACAATGATTTGTTAGATTTTTCAAACGAAGACATCTTTAAACCAAAAAGGCAAATTGCTGTTTTCTCTGTGGAAAGTTAGGACATTTTACTTGTCAATGTTGTAACAAGACATAAAGGGATATCAAACTCCAAGATTCCATTGAAGCTATTATGACAATTCATGATAATGGGAATATTGAAGATCTTATTGAAGAACAATCTAGTGAAAATGAAGAAACAAAGTTCACTGTTCCTCTTAATTCCTCTGATGAGGATGATAACTCATCTGCTATCTCTATATGTTACAATAGCAACAATTATGCTTCAAGCTTGATCCTAAACCTATTCCTCGTCCCTATGTTCAAATCCAGTTACTATTCCAAGATAAATATGATAAACCTATTAAAGCTATTGGGTACATGGCTACTGGATTCTACAAAAGCATTATGAAGCTCAGCATATTACCTCCTGATGGTAACTAACTTGCACTCTAAGGAGCCTGTTGGGCCCGGGCCCCAGAGGTCCAATTCTCGAGGCGGCCCCTCGGGTCGCGCCGGTGACGGGTGCCCCATAACGTCAGACCTGATCCCAACATCCATACTGTAGGAAAATCCCGGGAGGTACATCACATGTACCAGGTGTGGAAAACAAAAATTTTTGTTATCGGGACCTTCCCGAAAGCTGGGATCCATGTGTCTGTATGTAAACTCAAACCTAAATAGCCAAAAGAGACTATCTCTAAAGGTATCCACGCAGAGATCAGAAAACCTAACCGGGACAAACCCCTTTGACCCGGGAATAGCTAGAACAGATTAAAGGCTGCTAGACCCTACCTCTGTCCTTGGAGAGCTTCAGATTGACGTTGGAACCTTGGAGAAGAGAAGAGAAATCGATGATGGCCTTGAGAAAGAAGAAAAATGAAACACTTTTCATTTTAAGCTTAACACTTAAGCTTTTTTCTTCAAAAACTTAGTCCACCGTCGACTATCTATATATAGCTATCAACTTCTTCTAATCCTCATATATGTGTCTGTAACATTTTAAAGACAACAAAACATAAGGATGGAAGGCTATGCACGTGGATGCCTTAAAGGAATAAACAAATGATGGTTTTTGACTTTTTCAAACCTTAACACTTAAATCATTTGTTCTTCCCTTTCAAGCAACCATCGACGGCACATTCATCCACTAAGCCATCTTATATATGTCTTTTAACAATTAAATGACTTAACATAAGATGAAGCCAAGTGTATGTCTTAATAGCCATTCATTAATTAAGTAATAAACTAATGTAACTTTGACTTTTCAAAGCTAATCATCTCTTCTTCCACTTTCCAACGACAACATGGCTTTATTTATATATAATTAATTAATTAATTACTTAATTAATCAATTAATATATAATTGCTAAGGTCCAGTCCAACTGGGGTCGGTCCTACCGGCCTACCGGGCCCCGGT
>JANJEY010000009.1:32814034-32832503 GCA_024703695.1 Erythroxylum cataractarum
CAAAAATTAAAGAAGTGAAATTTCAAATTATTGATTATATTTTCAAAAAATAAAGAAAGAGGGTTTCGAATATGATTATATGATATGTGGGTTAGGTTAGGTCACTTAAGCTAGAGTTAGTGCACTGGTCTCGCTTTTAATAGCCTTATCCTGATTGCCCGCTAGTGGCACTGGAGTTTCGATCTCGGACTCCCATAAGTCACAGCTACACCGAACCGCTATGTGAAAAGGTGTAGCACGTTTCGTTCACGGTTGCACAGGACCGCTATGCGGGAATGTGCAGTACGTTCTGTTTTGGACCGACCCAAACCGTTTTGATATGTTATGTATTTTTGGTTTGTGTATTTCGTGATTCATTGCATGTTTTGAATTTGATTATGAAATGTGAAAATTTGAAAAAATTTAGAATTGCGAAAGTGAGCATTAAATCATGAAATTTTTTAGTTTGATTATGATGGTTTGATTTTGAAGAATTGAAAAGGTTGAAAATGAGCTTTTGAATTTTCTGATTGAGAAATGTTTAAACTGTCAAACGCCTTGAAAAATGTTTTTGCTTATTATTTGTTTTATAAACATTTTATCCACAAGCTTTGTGCTCACCCCCTTTCATCCCCATCTCCAGGTATTCGAGTAGGAGATCGGATGAAAGTATGTCAAGATGTATTATTTGATTTTATATCATTTGTGTTTGGTGTAAATTGGGAATTTTGGTACTAATATTGTATAGGGCTTGAATCGCCATAATGTGTTGGAAGCGTATATTGATGTACGTGAATTATGAAATTGTGTATATAAAGGAGAGTGATGTATATTGAATTCAAAAATTGTGGATTAAATTAAATTAAAATATGATTGCGATTCGGATATGGATAAGTGTATCCGTATAATTCATGGATGATTGGGTTGTATTAAGATTTTGTTTATTGTTTATGAATGGGATTTATATATGAGTATGATTTGAGATACTGCTTTGTGATTGAGTTTGGTTTCTGGACGGGAGGTCTGAGGAGTTATGCGGATTGATTGAGCTGGTTATAGAAGTGATTTTTACCCTTTTTCAGGTTTGGGTTTATGAAAATGCAGCCATTATGCTGTCAAATTTTTGTTAGATAATAAGTGGAAAAAAAGAATAAAAATATGATTTTAAATGTTTAAAAGAGGGATTATGGGATTTATATGATTGTAAGAAGATTACTATGATTTGGGATGTTTTTGAATGAAATTGACTAAAGATGAAAGATATGAAAAAGAAAGGAATAAGAAAAAGAAAAGAAAAAAAAATTATGCCGGATTTGGGATGTCTTAGGATTTCCAACGCGACGTTTTCCTTTTCTCTATTTTTGACCTTGGATGTCGGTTCCGTTTTGTTAAATTTTTGTTCCGCTTTCAATTCGATATGTATTCGATTCCGTATTTGTGGTTATCCGATTCGATTGTTTGAGTTGTTTCGAAATGTTTCCTTTTGGTTTTCGGCCGTTCATTCGTATTTGATTTGGCCCAATTTCGGGTATCCGATTCACCTATTCGATTCGTCTTCGTATTCAAGGTGTCGAGTACGACACGATTTATAAATATGAAAAATTTAAGTTTTCGATATGTACCTTCGGGCATTTTGATTTTCAAGAATTATGTGTTATGTGGGTTTGGTTAGGTCCCCTAAGTGAGTCAGTGCATTGTCTCTTTTTAAATTAAAGGCTTCTCCCGCCTGCCCGCTAGTGGCACTAGAGTTTCGATTTCGGACTCCTATAAGTCACGGCTACATCGGACAGTTATGCAGGAAGGTGTAGTACGTTCCGTTCACGGCTGCACAGGACCGCTATGCGGGAATGTGCAGTACGTTTCGTTTTAGACCGACCCAAACCGTTTGATATGTTTTATGTTTTGATTTGTGATTTTATGTGATTGCATTCATGTTGTTTTTAAAATTGCTTATGATTTATGAAAAATTGGAGAAAATTGAGAAAATGAAAAAGTGAGCTTTCAACCATGAAACTTGAGAAATTGTTTATGAGTGATTTTGAAAAGTTAAAAAGTTTAAAAATGAGCTTTTGCTAAATTTCCGACTGTGAAAAGTTTAAAAATATTTTTTGCTTATTATTCATTTTATAAACATATTATCCACGAGCTTTGTGCTCGCCCCCCCTTTCATCCCCAGTCTCTAGGTATTCGAGCAGAAGATTGGATGAAAGTATGTCAAGATGTATTATTTGATTTTTTATCGTTTGTATTTGGTGTAAATTGGGAATTTTGGTACTAATATTGCATAGGGCTTGAATCGCCATAATGTGTTGCAAGCGTATATTGATGTACGTGAATTATGAAATTGTGTATATAAGGGAGAGTGATGTATAATGAATTCAGAAATTATGGATTAAATTAAATTAAGATATGATTGCGATTTGGATATGGATAAGTGTAATTGTATAATTCATGGATGATTGGGTTGTATTAAGATTTTGTTTATTGTTTATGAATGAGATTTATATATGAGTATGATTTGAGATACTGCTTTGTGATTGAGTTTGGTTTCCAGACGGGAGGTCCCAGGAGTTGTGCAAATTGATTGAGTTGGTTATAGAAGTGATTTTTACCCTTTTCAGGTTTGGGTTTATAAAAATGCAGCCATTATGCTGTCGAATTTTTGTTAGATAATAAGTAGAAAAAGAATAAAAATAAGTTTTAAATGTTTAAAAGATGGATTATGGGATTTATATGATTGTAAAAAGATTACTATGATTTGGGATGTTTTGAATGAAATTGACTAAAGATGAAAGATATGAAAAAGAAAGGACTAAGAAAAAGAAAAGAAAAAAATTTATACCGGTTTCGGATTGGATCAGTCTTAGGGTTTCCAATGCAACGCGACGCTTTTCTAAAATTTTTGTTAGCGGATGTCGGATATTCGTTTCGTTTTCGATTCCTTCGATTTCGCTATCGAGTTTAGGATCCGTTCCTTCGATTCCACTTTTGCTCTTTGTTATTCGTCTTGCTTTTGATCCATTCTTTTCGTTTTCCGTTTCGATTCGCTTTAGGATCTGTGATTGTGTTTCCGATTGATGACCTTCGATCTGATTAGCGCTTTTGGTTTGTTCGTTTGTTTTCCGATTTGTGTTCGTTTCGGAAAGCTTTTGATTCATTTTCTAGTTGGGGTCCGGTTCCGAGATCGGGTCCCAACAGTTCACTTGTTCTTCCCCATACACAAAAGGCTCACAAGAATACAAACAAACATTAGCTTCGTGACCATAAATTCCACATATGTCTTATATCTTTTGATTTGGAACATTTTGGGGTAGTCTTATAGTTAGCATCTTTACATGCCTTGTTAACTCAACTAACTGTAGAACCAGTTCTTGATTTGAGCTCACTTCATGAACTCCAGCTCTTCTTCCCCTCACGATCTTTTGTTGAGAATTGGCCCCTAACATTTTGAAGATTTCATATGTTTCTTCGGTAGTCTCATCTCCTACAGCTCCTTTTGTTGCATTATCCACGATGTACTAACATTATTATGTCAATACATCATAAAAGAACTGGTTCTACACGTGGAGTGGAAAATGATGGTGTGAACACTGAGTGAGCAAGAGTTTGAAGCATTCCCATTGCTCATAGTGAAGGTTGCTATCTTCGTCCGCAATTCGTTAGTCATTTGATGGAAATAGAACTTTCCCATGAATTTGTTGTACACCTCCTCCCATGCAGTCAATGAACCAGGTGGAAGGGTCATTAACCATACCTTGGCCCGATCCTTCAATGTATATAGGAAGCACCTCATCCTAAGTTGATCTTCATTTAGGCCATCCATCCGGAATGTTTGGAGGGTGGTATAGAATTCTCGAATGAAGTTTAAAGGGTCTTCATTGGGAATCTCATAAAAATATGACAACATATTGTAGTGTCTCTTCAATTCATAGTTTTTATCTGCCTCTCCCAGACGAATGCCTGAATTGGGACTACCACCCATCTCTTGATCTTTTGGTTTGGGTCCCTCGAGATTGCCTTTAAAGTCCTTTAAAGGTCCTCTTATCTGATGTACGTTGTCAATAAAGAGAGCAAGTTTGCCTTCCTAAGACCTCTTTCCTCACATAAACCAAATAAAAACAATAGTGAATTAATAAGAAAATTACTAAAATAACTCAATGAATTAACACAACAAAAATGTATGTATGAATAGACAAAATAATCGAAAAAAATCAAAATTAAATTAAATGCAAACACTAAACACCTCCTCGATAACGACGTCAAAAACTTGTTGTGCCTAAAATAACTTCTAAAAATACCTAGGCTATCCTACTCACAAGTATACGATGTAGTTGTAGTTGATTACCCACGGTCATCTCCCATGGGGTGAAAGTGATTCACTTAAAGTAACCTTGAACAAAAATAAAAACAAATGCAATCCTAAACACTCTATCATGATTTGTTGAGTAAAAATTTTAAAAGAAATCACAAAATTAAACTGAAAAGTAAACGTAATTAACTAGGAAAAAATGAATAGATTAATTGAATTGGAAAAATCTTGAGAGTTAATTTCACTAATTTAATCTCCTATGCATGAATAAGGGAAAATGATTGGATAGTCATCTTACTAAAATTAACAGTTGGGTTCTAAGATTAACTCGAATAATTAACTAACTTTCATATTCAATAAGTTATTATCCGAATTAATTAAGGAAACCCGACTACTAATTACCACTTAGGTTAATATATTTCCAGTTCTTAACCTAAGCACCTATAATTTCTTATTCTGTATTAAACTTCTTCTCTCGATCCTTCGTTTAATTCCAAAATGATGCAAAGTTTGATCATGCTATTACATCCATTTAGTTTAGATACTATAGCAACACATAAGACAATAACACAGTCTCTCAATCATGCATATTTGACTAAAATAACTACATTAATCCTCAAGAAAAAGAGATAAACTCATCATGAAAATAACAATATTTATTATATTCAAATACTTCAATCCCATATTAATTAGTATAAGAGAAGTATTAAAGCAATAAACCAAGTCAATAATCAAACTGAACTCTTAAAAGCTAACAAAGTATGAGTCTATTAACTAACAGAGTTCAGTAAAACAACAAAGAAATAATAAACTAATTTAGCAAATGATTGATCAAATGAAGGGGTCACAGTGATGTCCTGCTACTCTCAAGCTTCCTGCATTGACTCTTGCGTTCTGCTTCTACTTGGTTATTACTCAATCGAATGGTTTCTTAACTGCACTATTAGGATTCAACTTTAGCTCTCACTTTTTACCTCTATTCCAAGCTTACATCTCTCTACTATGTTTCTCTCTTCTCTGTCTTCTTTCTCTCTCTATTTTCCCCCCAATCAGTCTGTATGGTGTGAAAGATGTGTATGATAGAATGCCAAATGTGTTGCCACCTCCTAATAAGTTATTATTTTTGGGCTAACTTTGGATATAAATCTCTTTAAAGTGTTGAAATTTTTATTTACAATTAATGGACTTGTTTCTTAATTATCATCAAGTGATTTTGAACACATGAGAGTTGAATTTGAATAAAAAAGATGCAAGAAAGGCAAAGGCAATTAAAATTTCCAGCTGACAAAAAAGTTTTTGATTAAGCGTGGACACATGCATGAGAAAAGTTTATCCCTAGAGTTTGATTTGAATGGAGGTTCGATAAATTTAGGATTCTAATTATTTTGGGAATTAAGTTGTTTTCCTTATGTAGTTGCTACCAAATTTCATGGGGGAGTGCATATGATCAAATAACTTTAAAAAGGAAGGACGACACCCTTGCCTCCCTCCCCCCGGATAACCCATTGTTCACGTTCTTGTTTTCTTTTAGGGTTTTTTTTTTCATTTTTAAGAAAAAAGATAGATATGGAGACCAGACATTTTGCTATTGTTTTGTCAAGTTTCATCACTATTATGAGTAGCTAAATCCTTCTTCTTGGTTGAAGGAAACTAGCGTTATCATATAGTATATGTGATATTTTGTGAATAATGTTTATTTCATTGACTAATATTAAGTGTCTTTCACATCACTTTTTATGATTGAATTGATTGATCTCTGGGGTTTGCAACTAGGAATTGATTGATTTAATTTATAGCCAGATTAGTAGGATTTGACGTTCAATTTTGCTAACTAAAAGTGCAAGGCTATGAGTTTCTCTCAACCTAAGGGAGATTACGCTCTCACTAGGCACCTTGCACATCTAACCGATTCATCAGATTTCTTCTTGACTCTTTTACTCCTCATCTTGGTTTCATCTATTGAATTTTGTTTGGCTAATCCATCATCTAGGATTTGAGTATTGTGGAGTTTCAGCAGATTTGGAAAATTTTATTGAGGGATTTAGTGACTACTAGATTGGAAATAAATGATATACAAGTGGAGACATCATAAGGGGCAAAGAAAAGGTTTGGAAATAGACTTTGAAAAGCAAGGAAAAAGCCAAGAGAGGATGCAGGGGTTAGAGAAAGGTTTGGAAATAGACTTTGAAATGCAAGGAAAAAGCCAAGAGAGGATGGAGGGGTTAGAGGCAGAATCATGTATATATTTGGTAAAGGGGGCATGCTTGTGGGTGAAGGTGGTGCAGTGCTGGTTAAGGTAGCAATGGGATTGGGAATGAATAATGAAGCGACGAGTTCATAACCTAAAACAGAATCTGCAGAAGGTAAGGGTATGTATACTAGTGAAGAAGGAACCATTGGGGCTAGAGGGGGTATCGGTGTGGGTGGTAGGGCAATAGTGGGAATAGGCGAGGATTTGGTGGAGGAAGATACTACTTCCTTGGAGGATGGTGATGATGCTATGTCTGAATCTGTAACCGATGGATCCAACATCTTTGGAAGAGAAGGGAGAGAAAGATAGTAGTGCAAGGAAGGTGTTTGATAAAATGGTAGACCGCTAAAAAAGTGATACACAGAAGGTGGTGGAGGAGAAATCAAACCCTTTAAAACCATCATTTGTTAGTTTGTTTAAGAATAACCATGAGCTGAAGGAAAGGATTCAATTGAAATTTGTGGAGTTGGTGATAAAGTGACTATAACTTGATGATATCGTACCTATTGAGAAAGAGTGGGGCTTTTCCTTGTAGGTTGCTTTACAGGTAGATTCTCGGGGTTGAAAGCGATAAAAGGATTGATAACTAAATAGAATGTCAAGTGTAAAATATTACCACATGATCAAGGGTGGATCATTTCTAATTTGACAATGATGAAGACCGTACCAATGTGCTTGCGGGAGGACCATACATCGAAAACACTATGTATGGTCCTCCCGCAAGCACATTGGTACTGTCTACTCTTGCTTAAATGGCTAACACATGGATTTTCCTTTGATTATAAGGAATTTATGGACGTATTAATTTGGGTCCAATTGCTAAATGTTCCTCTTGAATTATTAAATGTTAAGGGATTGGGAAAATTGGGATCACGTGTTGGAAAAGCAATATGTATGAACAAAGTCACAAGTATGAGGTCCTGGATTGGTTTTACGACAATCCTTGTAGAGCACGATGTATCAAAAATACCTCTGACTTTGTTTGAAGTTGAATTACTAGGAGGAATATGCTATTTGCAGAAGGTGGTGTATGAGACCTTTCCAAACTATTGCTACTCATGCAAAAAATTTGGACATAATCCCTTTAATTGTACGACTATTGCAAAGGAAAAGAGGAAGGAAATGAAGAATGCTAGAAATGAGGGCGACCAGCAAGGGGTGAACATGGAGGAAGGGTAGACTGTTGGGCTAGAAAAAGTAGTTGAGGATGTTATGGGGATGGTCTAGCAACACATGAAAATACGTGATGCTAGACCACACTCGAGAGAGAAACAGGGGCAATCAAAAGAGGGTGAGATGTTCATAAGCACAGGTAAGGCAACATTGCAGACGAGTACGAGAGAGGGACTAGTACACCATGCAAGAGTAGACAAGGAAGTAGTGTTGGGCCCCAAATTTTTATTTTCTTGAAGTTACTAAGTATGAATTTATTTGCTTTATGATTTATGGCATAGTTTGATTTTTATTGAAAATATTAATGGAAAATTAGAATTATTGAGACTAGTATGGAATGAGTGTTTGAAGGTAATAGAGAAAAATTAAGAATTATTTGAGTTTCTTATGGAATAAATGTTTATGAAAGGATAAATTGTGTGAGGGCAATTTTGGAAGAACACTTAGGTTGGGAAGTTTAAGACCTAACATGAAGGGGCAAGATGGTCTTTGTTCATGCCATTTAACTTAAGTGATAAAAGTTTAGAAGAAGAAAAGAAAAGAAAGAAGGAAAGGGAGAAAGAAGAGAAGAGAGCATCGTGAAAGTGAGGAAGGAGAAGAAGAAAAGGGAAAAGCTAGGTTTGAGGATTTTCGAGCGGATTGAAGAAATCTTTGGTAAGTTCAAGCTCTTTCCATCTTGTTTGAGTAGATTAAACCCTAAGATTAGAGTTGCATGATCTAGAATCGAAAGTTTAGGGTTTTCGGAAACTATGGTTAAATCTTTTAGGGTTGATGATTATGTTGTTGTTATGAATGATTTTGAGGTTAGAAATGAAGTATGAAAGGTGTTTTAATGTTTAGATGTGTTTATAATTGAAATATGGGAGGATTGAACTAATTATCTCTTCATTGGGTGAAGATTCAAGGTAAGGTCTTACTTAAAAATTTGAATTTTTTGAAGGATTTTATTTCATGAAGCTTACGAAATGCATGGGTTTAATTTTTCTAAAAACAATTTTAGTAAATGTACTTTATGGTTTTTCAATTTTGCAACCCAATTGAACTAAGGATTTGTGCCTATGAAAAAGTTAAGTGGTGATTTGGGTGTCTGATTGAAGGGGACACACCACCCTTGTAGCATGATGGCTAATGAGGGTTCATTGAAATAACCCTATGGCCCCGTTTGGTTGGCAGAAAAGTAAAGTGAATTTGGAATATGATTCTTCAGAAAATAAATATATAGAAAGTAAATATATTCACATGTTTGGATACTTGTAAGAATTCTAATAGAAAAGTTGAGTTGATTCTTATTATAATGTTTGGTATGCAACAGTATTTCATGAAATGTAACTTATCCCTACAAACCAAATAAAAATTGAAATCGTTAAATAAGGAAAAATATGAACCTGAAGATTGTCGATTGAAACTTCTGAGCAAAAATATTCAAAATCCTATTAATAAGAGAACAATAAGAATAATTGAAGATAGTATTATGAATACCGGTATCGGACCAAAATTGTTAGGAAATAAAGAGTGGGTCGTACAGGGTTTAAGAATCGGTAGGTACTGGCACGTTTCAGATAGTATCGGCCAGTACCATGAATACTGGCCAAATACTGGCTGATATTGAAAATTTTAAAAAATAGGGGAATTTTTTTGCAAAATTTTCAAAAGTTTTTAAAATTTCCCTCCCTCCCTCTTATCTCTCCTTCCCTTCTTTTTTCAAAGTTTTTTAATTAGTTATTTTATTTATTTCAACTTTTTTAATTTTTGTGAATTTTTAATTTTTGTTTTTAAAATAATAATAAATAATTTTATTACTAATAATAATTATAAATAAAATAAAATTTAAAAATAAATTATTTTTATTTAAATTTAATCTAATATTTTATATAATATTTATTAACAAAGTATTAATAGAAATAATTTATTTTTTAAAATAAATAATTTAAAATTTTTATATATAAACTAATATTTATTTTATATATTTTAATTATTAAATAAAAATTTATTTGAAATTTATATATTTGAAATTTAAATATATTTATTAATAATTATTAAATTAAAAATTAAATTAAAATTGTGATTATTCTTTATTATTATGATTTTTGGAGACAAAGTTAAAAACATACAGTACAACTATATAATATGACAATGGACTATTTTGTAATTTAAAAAAAATTAGGGACTATTTTATAAATTTAAAAATTACTCTAAACGATACTCAGTATTAATCGGTACCGGTACTGTGCCATATCAGAGCCTAATCTGGTACCAAGTTCAGTATGGTATTCATAACATTGATTGAAGAGGAGGTAGGGTTTTATAAAAGGGTTATCGTAGAGTTGAGATAGAAGGAAAGGTTAAATTGGCTAGCGTACTTTTTAGGTTAAATTCTTAAGGAAAATAATCTAAATACCAAAGGGATGCTGGGATTTAGAATCTAAGTAAAGTGCTACTACTTTCCCTAGATTGGGAAAGTTTGTACTTTCCTAACTACTCAAAAAAATGAACCAAACATGATAATTTTAATTTTAGGAAAAAGATCACTTTTCCAAGCAAGAATCCATGCCAACCAAACAAGGCGTTTATGGCTTGTAAGTGGCAGTCATTGGTAACCATCACAATCTTTTAAAGAGAGAACACGCTTGTTCCCTCTATATATCACATTCACCATTTTTTGAAGCTTAACACTGTGAATGTTCACCTTCAATCTATAGCATAACTTATTTCTATGTCTTTTCTCATTTACATATGTTATTAACTATTATATTTCTATTATCAACAAAGCAAGCATACAAATATTGTAATAAGCAACTATTTTCACTTGCTATCAGTATATCTATTTCCTGCTTATAGTATTGTATTTAGATTAAGGTGAGGCTCCAAGTTTTGATATCATAATTAACTATTATAATTGTTAGTTTAATATCTAGATATTTGTATTAGTTGTAATTATATTGGTATAATAAATTTAATGGAGTAGCATATATATGTATGGGAGACATAAGTGGTATTGTCATTGCGAGAAGTGTGATGCAGGCTTTTAATGTAATTACTTGTAATTTATAAATTAAAATTTAATTATTACATATGAGTTTCAACTTGGCTAGTGTTCGTTTAGAATGGAAGTTTATATGTCCATGTGCAAAGGCTGAAATTCTAATGTGGCACTCATCCATTTAGTGTAAGGTATAATTTGGCATGTGTATTAGTGTTTGGTATATGTTCTACCATCTGGTGGTATACTTTATATAAGATAGTAGTAGTTTCTGAATAATGTTATTGTATGTGTGGTATAATACAGTAATGTATTAGAGATGAGAAATAAAATAGAAAATGAGAAAAGTTCTTTAGATATGAGTATCATATATTTGTAGTTGCTACAAGAGGCCAAAATAAAGATAATAATAAATAGTTTAATAGCAAAACATTTGTGTCATTAAGGTCAATCAAATCAATTATAAGAGTTAAGTAAAATGAAATCTAGATCTAATGGAAGAAATAGTTGCAATACTCAAATATATTGTCAATCCAAAGAAGCCATTTAGACTATAATCAAGTTTTAAAATATGTATAATCATTAATAGATTTCAAGTATTGTTGAGTTCTCGAGAGAGAGTCTTTTATATTCTTCTCATAAAACAATTACAAACAAATAGAATGAAACCTAGATCAACTGGAAGAAATAATTGCAATACTCAAATATATTATTGATCGGAAGAGGGCATTTAATCCATAATCAATTTTTAAAATATGTATAACCATGAATTGATTTCAAATAATGCAAGGTTTATGAGTTGACATCAGGTGTAGATTAGGAAAAAAAACTATTGGAGAATTAGGTCATGTATAAATATATGGTCTATTGTAGCAGTCACATATAGGTATAAGAATATTACATGTTTATGAAAGGATTATCTTAATCATATTTATATGTTAAAAAGAGCGAGACTAGAAGGAGATATTAAATTTTTAAATAAGATGTTTATTTGAATAAAAAATAAAATGTTCCATTGAATTGGCTATGTTAATAAAATAATTTTTAGGAATATTTTTTGGGCAAATGTGAGGAGTTAGGCAACTTATATTGAAATTGGTGATGTAGTCACGTTTGTTACTAAGTATCTTATGAAAAATACCAAATGTTGTTTGTTCAATTTTTTTATTAGAAGCCATTATAGGTAATCTATATTTCTTAGTGTAAACCATCACGCCTACAAGTGTTACAAAAAGTTAAAAGAGATATTTACGGATATTGTGTATGATGCCACCAAACAATTTGTGACAAAGTACAATGTAATGGTTATGGAGTTTTACTTAAGAAATAATTGTTGGATTAGGTTTCAATTTGATGACTATATATGGTGGGTTCTAGTGTTAGGGGATATTGTTGGGCAAGAATGATAATCACATAAAGAAGTAAGGGTATGAATGTTTTCTTTAATGGCTATTTGCATGTCAGCAGCACATTAAAACAATTCTTTTAAGAATACAAGGAATTTGTACCTCAAGTATGAAAGGTGTTAGGGTTTTGCAATTACTATAAGGGGTAGAAAAAAGATGAGAATGAAGCGTATAAAAGGAAAATATTTATCAATGTTTTAAAAATTAGACTGGACATCGAACTGATCAAAGGAAAGCTTTAAGCTTTAAAGGTTCAACCGATATTAAACCACTATGAAACTGGTATACAATAAATAAGAAATAAAAATTATAAGAGTAACTAAAAAAATAAAATATTTTAAATTTTGATTAACAAATACTAATATTCTTAATATCACAAAAGTTAAAATTTATATCTTCATATGTTATTTTAAAATTTTACAGTTTATTTTAAACATATGAAAGCACTAAGTTTAAACACTTGAAAGCACTAAGTCCACAATCAAGACAATAATAATAAAAGTAAGAGGGAAAATAGTAATACAACAAGAACCTTGATACAATCTCCATTATTATATGAAAGCATTAATTCGTCCAGAGAAGTAGAACAATAATAATAAAATTAAGAGAGGAAATAGTAGTACAACGAAAAGCTTGTAACACTTTGACAAGCAATGAACAATCTTGTCTAGTCTAACTAGTCTTCTCCATAGCCATGAGCAAGAACAATCTACCCAAACCAATTATTTTTGTGTTTAAGGGTTCTGAGAGATCATTTTCAAGCATCACCATGTTTTTGTTTAGGAGAAGTAGATCAGAGAGACAGAGAGAGATTGAGTGATGTTTCTTACTCTTGGTTCGGTTTGCTTTTAAGAGACCATTTTCATTCTCGAAACCCACTTTTTACTTTGCAATGAAGCTAATCCCTTCATCAAACCCTAGAATGAGCTCATAAAAAATATGTAAACACTATATGTTAGGTTTCGAGTTTTGGGATTTCTATAACAGGGATAGATGATTAAAGTTGTGTGTTATAGAGAAGTTTAGTTTTAAGACTAAAAAGTAGAGAGTTGAAGCAAAAAGAGTTAAAAGAAGGGTTATTAAGTGTTAAAAAATCCATAGAAGTGAAACACAATTGACGTTCAGACAACAATCGAAGGGAAGGTTCAGAGTTAGAGAGAGAAGTAAAGAAAATGTTGCTGCTATGTTAAGAGAAGGAGAAGATGAAACCAGTTTTTTTATGGTTCAAAGAAAACTGGTCATTTTATTATTTAACCGGCCAATTTTTAATCATAGAGGTTAAAAGTGAAAATTGAACCAAAAACTAGTATGATTCATACCTAACTCGGTCAAACCTGCCGGTTTGGTCCAATTCTTACATCACTGATATTTATACATCATCATGGTCAGTTGCATAAAACCATGAGAGTTAAATAAAATGAAATCTAGATCTAATAGAAGAATTAAATGTAATTCTCGAAAATATTATCAGTTGGAAGAAGGCATTTAGTCTATAATCAAGTTTGAAAATATGCATAACCATGAATTGATTTCAAGTAATGTGAGGTTTAAAAGACAAAAATGGTTTGAAATAACAAAATAAGATGTATATTAGAAATGAACGACAATTATGAAATAAGGTTGGTCATAAATTTATAGTCTACTGTTACAGTTACTAGTAGGTGCAAAAAACATAACATGTTTATGAAAGAATTGTCTTAATTATATAAAAAGATTGGAAAGAATAAGGCTAGAAGAAGGAGACACGAAATTATGCATAAGATGTTTATTAAAGGGAAAGATAAGGATGATATTTTTTCAATGAAATTGACTATAATGAAAAAGGAAGGCTGAGAAATATTGTTTTTGGACTAATGCAAGAATTCAAACAACTTATATTGAATTTTTGTGATGTGGTTATGTTTGATACCAATAATCTCATTAAAAATTATAATACAAATGCTAGTTTTATTTAGCAATTTTGAGAGAGATTCTAAGGGGCTAAGGTGATTTTTAAGGGAATCTAAAGATCCTTACAAAAAGGGCCTATTATCTCTACTTTGGTTAAATAGCTTTTGAAGATACAGGTAAGTTGTTTAGATATGAGTGTGACATATTTGTAGTTGCTATAAGGGGCCAAAATAAAGATAATAATAAATAGTTTAAGAGCAAAATATTTGTGTCATTAAGGTCAATCATACAAATTATAAGAGTTAAGTAAAACCAAATCTAGATCTAATGGAAGAAATAGTTGTAATACTCAAATATATTGTCAATCTAAAGAAGGTATTTAAACCATAATCAAGTTAAAAATATGTATAATCATTAATAGATTTCAAGTATTGCTAAGTTCTCGAGGGAGAGTCTTTTATATGCTTCTCATTAAATAAATATAAGCAAAATAGAATGAAACCTAGATCAACTGGAAGAAATAGTTGCAGTACTCAAATATATTATTGATAGGAAGAAGGCATTTAATCCATAATCAATTTTTAAAATATGTAGAACCATGAATTGATTTCAAGTAATGCAAGGTTTATGAGTTGACATCAGGTTGTGAATTGCCAAATAAGACGTAGATTAGAAAAAATGCTATTGAAGAATTAGGTTATGTATAAATATATGGTCTATTATAGCAGTCATATATAGATATAAGAATATTACATGTTTATGAAAGGACTATCTTAATCATATTGATATGTTAAGAAGAGTGAGACTAGAAGGAGACATGAAATTTTTGTATAAGATGTTTATTTGAATAAAAAAATAGATTTTTCCACTGAATTGGCTATGATAATATAAGAGTCTTTAGGAATATCTTTTGGGAAAATGTGAGCAGTTACGTAACTTATATTGAAATTGGTGATGCATTCATGTTTGTTACTAAGAATCTCATGAAAAATGCCAAATGTTGTTTCTTCCATTTTTTTAGTATAAGCCATTATAGGTAATCTATATTTCTTAGTGTAAACCATCATGCCTAAAAGTGTTATAAAAAGTTAAAAGATATATTTACGGATATTGTGTATGATGCCAAAATCACCAAACAATTTGTCAAAAAATTCAATGTAATGATTATGGAGTTTTACTTGAGAAATAATTGTTGGATTAGGTTTCTATTTGATGATTATATATGGTGGGTTCTAGTGTTAGGGGATATTATTAGGCAAGAATGATAATCACATAAAGACGTAAGGGTATGAATGTTTTCTTTAATGGTTATACGCATGTCAGCAGCACATTAAAACAATTCTTATAAGAATACAAGGAATTTGTACCTAAAGTATGAAAGGTGGTAGGATTTTGCAATTACTATAAGAATGAAGAGTTTAAAAGTAGACTATTTATCAATGTTTTAAAAATTAGACTAGACGGCGAACTGATCAAAGGGAAGGTTTAAGCTTTAAAGATTCAATCGATATTAAACCATTATAAAATTGATATATAATAAATAAGAAATAAAAATATAAGAGTAACAAAAAAATATTTTAAATTTTGATTAACAAATACTAATATTCTCAATATCACAAAAATTAAAATTTATATCTTCATCTGTTATTTTAAACTTTTACATTTTATTTTAAACATATGAAAAACACATGAAAGCATTAAGTGCACAATCAGGACAACAATAATAAATGTAAGAGGGCAAATAGAAATACAACAAGAACCTTGATACAATCTACATTATTATATGAAGGCACTAATTCATCCAGAGAAGTAGAGCAGTAATAATAAAATTAAGAGAGGAAATAGTAGTACAACGAAAAGCTTGTAACACTCTGACAAGCAATAAACAATATTGTCTAGTTTGACTAGTCTCCTCCATAGCTATGAGAAAAAACAATCTACCAAAGCTAATTATTATTTTGTTTAAGGGTTCTGAGAGACCATTTTCAAGCATCACCATGTTTTTGTTTAGGAGAAGTAGATTAGCGAGATATAGAGAGATTGAGCAATGTTTCTTCCTCTTAGTTCGGTTTGCTTCTAAGAGACCATTTTCATTCTCGAAACCCACTTTTTGCCTTACAATGAAACTAATCCTTTCATCAAACCTTAGAATGAGTTTATAAAAAATCTGTAAACACTGCATGTTAGGTTTCGGGTTTTAGGATTTTTATAATAGGAATAGATGATTAAAGTTGTGTGTTATAAAGAAGTTTAGTTTTAAGACTAGGAAGTAAAGAGCTGAAGCAAAAGGAGTTAAAGAAGGGTTATTAAGTGTTAAAAAATCCATGGAAGTGAAACATAATTGACGTTCAGACAACATTCGAAGGGAAGGTCGAGAATTAGAGAGAGAAGTAAAGAAGATGTTGCTGTCGCGTTAAGAAAAGGAGAAGATGAAACTAGTTTTTTAATGTTTCAAAGAAAACCGGTCAATTTATTATTTAACCGGCCAGTTTTCAATCATAGAGGTTAAAAGTGAAAATTGAATCAAAAACTAGTCCGATTTGTACCCAACTCAGTCAAACTGGCCGGTCCGGTCCAATCTTACATCACTGATATTTATACATCATCATATAAAACCATGAGAGTTAAATAAAATGAAATCTAGATCTAATAAAAGAACCAAATGTAATTCTTGAATATATTATCAGTTGGAAGAAGGCATTTAGACCATAATCAAGTTTGAAAATATGCATAAACATGAATTGATTTCAAGTAATGTGAGGTTTAAGAGAAACCAATGGCTCGAAATAACAAAATAAGATGTATATTAGAAATGAACAACAATTATGAGATAAGGTTGGTCATAAATTTATAGTCTACCGTTACAGTTACTAGTAAGTGCGAAAACATAACATGTTTACGAAAGAATTGTCTTAATTATATAAAAAGATTGGAAAGAAGAAGGCTAGAAGAAGGAGACACGAAATTATGCATAATATTTTTATTGGAGGGAAAGATAAGGATGATATATTTTTTAATGAAGCTGACTATAATGAAAAAGGAAGGTTGAGAAATATTTTTTTTGGACTAATGCAAGCGTTTGAACAACTTATATTGAATTTTTGTGATGTGATTATGTTTGGTACCATTAATCTCATTAAGAAATACCAATTTTAATATAAATACAAGTTTTATTTAGCAATTTTGAGGAGAAATTGAGGATCTAAGGTGATTTTAAAGGAATCTAAAGATATTTGGGAAAAGGGCCTACTATTTCTGCTTTAGGTAAGTGGCTTTTGAAGATACAAGTAAGTTGTTTAGAAATGAGTATGACATATTTGTAGTTGCTATAAGGGGCCAAAATAAAGATAATAATAAATAGTTTAAGTGCAAAACATTTGTGTCATTAAGGTCAATCACACAAATTATAAGAGTTAAGTGAAATGAATTCTAGATCTAATGGAATAAATAGTTGCAATACTCAAATATATTGTTGATGCAAAGAAGGCATTTAGACTATAATCAAGTTTTAAACTATGCATAATCATTAATTGATTTATAGTATTGTTAACCTCTCAAGAGAGAGTCGATTATATTCTTCTTATAAAAAATATAAACAAAATAGAATTAAATCTAGATCAACTAGAAGAAATAGTTGTAATACTCAAATATATTATTGATAAAAAAAGGCATTTAAACCATAATCAATTTTTAAAATATGTATAACCATGAATTGATTTCAAGTAATGCAAGGTTTATAAGAGGACATCGGGTTGTGAATTGCCAAATAAGGCATAGATTAGAAAAAAAAAATAACTGTTGAAGAATTAGGTCATGTATAAATATTTGGTCTATTGTAGCAGTGACATATAGGTATAAGAATATTACATGTTTATGAATGGATTATCTTAATCATATTGACATGTTAAGAAGAGTGAGACTAAAAGGAGCCATGAAATTTTTGTATAAGATATTTATTTGAATAAAAATAGATTTTTCCATTCAATTGGCCATGTTAAGAGAAGAATGTAACATCCCGTTACTGTTAGCAAGGGCATTTTGGTAATATTAGGTTAGACTGGTAGATCTCATTGCCTTCACTGATTGAGTGTGTTACTGGCCTCTAATTATAGAGGAATAGGTTTATTGCATATGCATTTATTCATAGGTGCATGCATTCGTGATTTTCCGGCATCTTAATTGTGAGTGTGAATTGATTGGATTGTAAACTGACTGGACTGACTGGATTGTAATTGATTGAGAAATTAGGAGTAGGAGAACTTGAATGATTGATTTAGAATAGTTTTAGAGTGATTGGCAATTGATAGAGGCTAATAGGAAATTTTTGGGAAATTCGGGAGAAAATGCCCAGACCGGAAATTTTGGAGTGACAGACCGATTGACTGTATAGTACTGAAAGAATTATCCAATGGCAAAGGAAATATTAGAGTTATACTGTTAGGAAATTAAAATGTTGAGCCATTGAAATTTAGAGACTGAAA
>JANJEY010000009.1:32832603-32843257 GCA_024703695.1 Erythroxylum cataractarum
TCATCTTTTGGAGCATGAATTATGGATATGTTTAAAAGCATGAAAGTTTCACGATGGGTCCATTGAACTTCCAATGGGTTCCTTTCTCAATCGTTTAAATTTACATGTTTAGCTTTGTTTATTAAATCACATGAAAGCAGGTTTCAAGTATGTTTTCCAGTAGGCCCATTAATCTTCCGCGGGTCTTTTCTCTAACTATATTATTAGCATGTTACATGTCATGCTCTCATGTCCGATGTTGGGCTCCAGCAGCGGGATCCAACAAGTAGTGCGTCCAAGAGCTATTGGGACAATAGTGCAGGCAAGGTTGAGTAACATTACATGCACAACAGCATAAGTGTAGGAGTAGAGCAACGCACTACTAGCAAATCATAGATCAACACTACAACTTTCCAGGGTAGTGATGAGAAAGTAAATGAACAAGAGGGGGATGTGGCTAAGGAAAACCAATGGCAGATGATGAGCAACTGTATGAGTGTGAAAAATATTAAAGGTAAAGAATGTATGTTATTTACTAACAAACTTTTGAAGCAAAAGATTGGTTTTGGTATTCATGTTATACAGAATCAAGGTGTGGTTATTCATGAAAATACCCAAGGAAACAAAAACATGGATAGAGGTCAAAGGCTTGGAGGAGACTAATCCTCCATAGGAGATAAATGAGGTTCTTATATTGGAATGTGCGGGGTTTTAATAAGGCATCAAGTCAAAAATGTATTGTTGACCTTCTTAGATAACACAATTCTCATTTTTGTTATGTTATTGAAACAAAATTGTCTTCGAATAAACCAAATTTGGTTATGAAGAATAGGTTCCCTGGTGGAACCATTCTCACAATTTTGATGCTATAACTAGGGGAAGGATGATAATTATGTGGAACTCCTTATTTATTTGATGTGATAAGTTAGATGTTGTAGAACAACATATACATTGTCATATTTAGTGCCTTGTATCGCAGATGGTATTTATCTCAACATTTGTTTATAGATTGTATAGTGTCCCCAAAAGGAGAGAGTGGTGGTAAAATTTGATGGGCTTTAGAGAGACCATGACTTTGCTATGGGCCATCATAGGAGATTTCGACTGTGTTTGCATGACAAGTGAGAGACTTGGTTGTAAACCACCATCAGTTTACCTGCTTAAGGATTTACTTGACTTGCGGATTACACTTAGGTTATAGGATGCACCTTCTAGGGGGAATTCTTCATTTAGCATAAGAATAATCTTTCGGATAAGCTTGATCGAGTTCTTATTAATCAGAATTAGGAGAATACGAGTTTATTTTACAATGCAAACTTCCTAGATATGACCATAGAATCTGATCATTGTCCGATTATGGTGGATTTTATTTGGTCTAATTATAGAGGTACTAAGCCTTTTAAGTTTTTAAATATATGGATTGCTCACCCAAACTTTGAGACTATCATTACTGGTAGTTGGGATAAAGGTGTTGATGGGTGTGCTCAATATATTTTGTATTCGAAGTTGAAATCTCTTAAGTATCCTTTGAAAAGGCTTAACTCCAATGCTTTTGGCCATATTGCTTTGAGAGCTAAAGATGCTAAGGTAAGCTTTAAATTAGTTTATAAGGCTTCCCTTAATAATCCTATTGATTTGGGTCTTATGGAGCTTGTTAAAAAGGAGAGAAAAGAGGCAAATTTTTTGTTGGAAGTGGAGAAACATTTCTACCAACAAAAATCAAAGTGTACTCATATTATAGATTCCGATAAGTGCACTAGATTCTTTCATGCGGTGGTAAAGAGAAAGGGACTGAAAATTCAATTAGAGAGGATGGCACTCTAACTAATTCGATTGAAGAAGTTGCTGCCTGTTTAGTGGATTTCTTTAAAAGGCTATTTTGCACCTTGTTTACTTCTAACAAAATTGAAAGGGATGTACTATTAAATAGGCCAACAGTTGATGTTTCTATTTGTGAGGCTTTGGTTGCTCCGATTTTGGAGGATGAAATCAAAAGGGCACTTTTAGACATTGGGAGTGATAAAGCACCAGGTCCGGATGGTTTTACGTCTACTTTTTTCAAAAAGCAATGACATATTATAGGAACGGACTTTATTGTAGCAATCAAGGAGTCTTTTAAAATGGTAAACTTCTTAAGCAAATAAATCATACCATCATTGCCTTAATACCCAAAACCAAAAATGACCCAACGGTGAAGGATTTTAAGCCTATTGCTTGCACAAATGTTATATACAAGGTGATTACAAAAATACTAGTTCAAAGAATTGCTCCTTTACTTGGATATTTGGTTGATCTGGCCTAAGCCATTTTTGTCTCGGGAAGAACAATAGTGGATAATGTCTTTTTAACACAAAAATTAGTTAGAGGCTACACTAGGAAGAGAATTTCTCTAAGATGCATGATCAAACTGGACATTATTAAAGTGTATGATACTGTTTCTTGGACCTTTCTTGAGGATAGGTTAATTGGATTGGGTTTCCCATTACAATTTGTGGGATGGATTATAAAATGTGTCACTACGACATCATTCTCTATATACATTAATGGGGTTTTGCATGGTATGTTCAGAGGATAGCGAGGTTTGAGACAAGGTGATCCCATGTCCCTTACTTTATTTATTATGTGTTTGGAGTGCCTTTCTAGGTTGCTTAAGATGAGAACCACAAACTCTCATTTTAACTACCACCCAAAGTGTAATAAACATGGTATTACGCACATTGCCTTTGCTGATGATCTTACGTTGTTCTCGAGAGGAGATTTTATGTCTATTAAAATTCTTATGGATGTTCCTAGAGATTTGTAAGGGGTGTCAGGATTGAAGATTAACCCTTCCAAATCTAATATGTATCTTGCAGGAGTGTATGGTAGAGACCATGAGGATATCATGAAATTGGCTGACTTTCTAATTGGAACATTCCCAATTCGGTATTTGAGCATTCCATTGGCTCCGTTGAAAGTTTCAGTGGCCTAATACTCCTCTATAATCGATACTATTGAAGGATATATTAATAATTGGAATGCTAGAACGCTCTCTTATGATGGACGCCTTGAGTTGATTAGGGTAGCAATACAAAGAGTACAATCATTCTTGCTCCAAGCATTTCCAATACCTATCATCATTTTGAACATAATCATTTCTATGTGTAGGTTGTTCTTGTGGGATGGGAAACATTATAAAGTGGTATGGGAAGATATTTGTTTTCCAAGGGAAGAAGGTGGCTTGGGTTTTAAAAATTGTAGAGTTTGGAATGCTGCACTATTGTCAAAGGTTCTTTGGAATATTCATTCCAAAGCTGATACACTTTGGGGTCGATGGATACATGAGGTGTTTTTAAGGGGGAAATCGATTTAGGATTGGAAACTTCGACTAGAGATTCACCTTTGATGAAAATGTTTACATTTATAAGAGATTTTTTGATGGAGAAACTTGGTGGAAGGGAAATGATGGTGTTGGGACTTTAGAAGATGTGTATAAATGAAAGACTTTCTTCAAGGAAGGTGTATGAGTTATTACATATGAAGCAGATAAAAAGATCGTGGATGCCATTCATTTGGCAGAACTACATTCCCCTAAAGTTATATTTTATTACTTGGCTTGGTTTGCATAATAGATTGCCAACCAAAGATAATTTGATGTTTCTAGACATAGATCGAACATGTAGAGTGGCCCATTTGTTTATTAGATTTTCATTTACAGGTATAGTTTGGGATGTAGTTTGAGGACGGCTAGTTATAGCATAGGGGATGTCTACATTGACTAGTGCTATTAAATGGATCCATAAGGCCTACACTGGAGCATGAGTGAGAAGCAAGGCTACAAGACTGGCATTTTATTGCACCATCTACACTTTGTGGAAGATAAGATTTAATATAAAGACTATGATTTATAAGATTTTGTAGAGAATATATCTTGAAACTTTGATCACTTTTTGAGGTTATTGGTGTAGTTAGATTTTTTTTACATTTTTGATCTTCTTCTTTCGGTCAGGGTATGCCCAAAAGACCTTGTATATAATTTCTTAGTTTAATACTAATTTACCTTTCATAAAAAAAGGGATTACTGTCTTTTTCCTTAGGGATTGAAAATTTTAAGAAAGATATTTATCTAGATTAAATACATTTCGTATATTTATTGTCTTGCTCATTGATTCTCTTAGTTCTTAAAGCTATTATTTAATTAAACTTAAGATCATATCTAAGTTGTTGGTTAATAAGAGTAATTAGAATACATGTTTCTATTCATTTAATCTTAAGAGAGAACACCATTCAATGAGTATTTGTTAATGGATTTAATTTAAATTTGTATCTATGATCCATACTAGTTTGACAATGTAGGTGACCCGAAACTAGGATTTGTTCATTAATTTTTCAAATTGATTATTTATGTTTATTTCTAATTTTTTTCAATTTTAATTCTTTAAAATCATGTTATTTAGACCCCTCCCCCAATTTGGTTTAGTTTTAACTCGTGAAACACTTACCAATAGATTCCTCATGGGAACTATCTCAACTCTTCACTAACTTCATATATTATTATTAGAGTTGATATTAATGTGATTGCAGGTGACAACATTACCAAATTTTGGTATCGTTGTCAAGAAACTTTTGATGGTATATGTATGTTAAACAAATAGACAAAACCACATAGTTGCCATTCAATTCAAAGATAGGAAAGACAACTAAGAAATTATAGAAGAAGACAAAATAAAGACAACAAGTGCAGAAAAAATAAAAGATGGATACAAATGGTACCCTTCGTGAATTAGCTGCCCTACAAATGCTCAACACTCATTGCAACAATTGTTCGAATTTGGGGGACAATAATACCTTTAAATTGAAGTTGAGGCTGATTCACACATTGCCAAGTTTTCAAGGTCTACCGGGAGAAGATCCCTATAAGCATTTGAAGGAATTTGATGTAGTTTGTATGGGCATGAAGCCAACGAATGTGATTGAGGAGCAAATCAAATTAAGAGCTGTTGTATTACTTTACTAGTGAAAATGTGCCGACATAGGCTGAAATGAAGAGACTATTCTTTGAAAAATATTTTCTAGCGTCAAGAGTTGCTAATATTAGAAAAGAAATTTGTGGCATTTGAAATCACACGGGTGAGACACTATATAAATATTATGAAAGATTCAAAAAGCTGTGTGCAAGCTGGTCTCATCACCAAATAAACAATCAAATGTTGATTCAATACTTCTGTGAAGGTCTTTTGCTGATAGACATGAGTATGATCAATATTGCAAGTGGTGGAGCTTTGGTTGACAAAACACTGGCAACCGTAAGAGATTTGATAACAAATATAGCTTCGAATACATAACAATTTGGGATATGTTCTGGCTATAGTTCAAAACAAGTGAATGAGGTGAATGTGTCAGCAATGGAGAAGAGATTAGACGATCTTACATCTTTGGTGTGGCAACTCGTGGTCACAAAGAAAGAAGAAGCAAAGGTGCGTGGAATATGTTTAATTTTGGGACACTCTACTGATGTATACTCAATTTCGTAAGAGGAAAGTGCAGACCAAGTCAACACTATGGAAGGATTTGCTGGGGAAGCACAAAGGAAATATGATCCATTCTTGAACACCTATAATTCGGGTTGGTGTGACCATCTAAATTTGCATTATGAGAACTCTCAAGGACAACAAGTTATTTCAAATTTCCAGCAATATAGGCAACCCTATGTTCTCGGATAACATCAACAAATGACACCCAATGTAGAAGGTAAGTCATCTTTAAAAGATATAGTTAAATCTTTGGCCACTAACGCCATGACATTTCATCAAGATACTCAAGCTAGTATTCAAAATCTTGAAAATCAATTGAGCTAAATGACAACGACCATTAATCAATTAGAGGAGCAAAATTTTAGAAAATTTCCTGCTCAAACGGAAATCTATCCCAAGCAAAGTGTCAAAGTTGTCATATTGCGACATAGTAAAGAATTGAAGGAACCTTCTCTAAAAATCTCCAAGAGGGAAATCGAAGAAGAAGAAGGAAAAGAAGTACCCAACTAGCTAGAAAAGGAAAAAGGAGCAAAAACAAATTCAAATATGCAGAAATTTGTTGTGCTGCCCCCTTTTGCTAGTTGATTCGTTAAAGCAAAGAAAGAGGAGCAAAAGAAAGAGATAATGGAGACTTTCTGAAAAGTCTAGGTAAATATTCCTTTTCTTAATGCCATTAAGAAAATTCCTCGTTATGTTAAATTTCTAAAGAAGCTCTGCACTTCAAAATGAAAAATTGAAAAAGATGAGAAAGTACAATTGGGAGAGAATGTATCTACAATACTTCGAAAAAAAAAACTACCATCTAAATGTCAATACCTAAGTATGTTCATTATCCCCTGTAAAATTGGTGATTTAAGAATTGAAAAAGCTATGTTGATTTAGGTGCATCAATAAATGTCATGCCTTATGATGTTTACAAGTCCTTAAACGTGGGACCCTTAAAGAGACTAATGTAGTGATTCAAGTAGTAGATTGTTCGAATGCTTATCCAAAGGGCATGTTAGAGGATATCTTGGATCAAGTAGGTGAAATGCTTTTTCTAGTTGATTTTTACATTTTACAGATGGGTAGTGAGGATGTATCCTCTTCAACTCCAATTTTATTTGGAAGACTATTCTTGAAAACTACTAGAACAAAAATTGATGTTCATGATGGATCGTTGACTACGAAATTTGACAGTGAATTAATTAAATTCAATATATACAATGCTATGAAATTTTAGATGATAAAAAAATCATTTTTTATGTGGATTTCATTGACACTTGGGGGAAAAAATTCTTCCTTAAATGGAAAAGATGAACTTGAGACAAATCTTGAAATTGGAGATGCATTGTAGTGGTCGTTTCTTATAGAGATGTTGGTGACCAATAACAAACTTGAAGCCATGTTTTGTAAATTGGAGAAAACCAAGAAAATGGTGAAGCAATTAGTTTAAGTGGAATTGTTTCGAAACAATTCAAAATTATTGCCTTCGTTGATTCAACTACCCAAATTGGAGCTGAAAAATTTTCCTAACCATCTAAAATATATATTTTTGGGTGAGCAAAGTACTTTACCTATCATTATCTCAAATAAACTCACTCCTTTGTAAAAAAAAAACAACTGATTTGGGTGCTAAGACGACACAAACAAGCCATTGGGTAGATAATAGTTGATTTTAAAGGCATTAGTCCCACCATTTGTATGCATTGAATTTTGATTGAAAATGAAGTCAAGGAGGTAAGGCAACCCCAACATTGTTGGATCTCACTTGTGGAGACAACCTTTAGATCATGAAACTTGACCATCGTCATTTTATCTTCTTGCTCTGATACCACATCTGTTGGCCACGTTTTCGGAGCCTAACATTCGGTGTCTTAAACTTTGTGCGTAAAACCCTGTAGGTCATTTGCTGACATTCCACCATAGTGGTGAGCGCATACTAATTAAACCTCAAAATCACAACTTGAATTCTTCATAGAAATTGGATCTCTAAGCCTCTAGTTTGCTTGAAGCAAAAATCATCTCAATCGGAGCTCTATAGCTCAAGATATGCTTAAAATTTCAAAGTGTGTTTATACCTCAATAATGCTCTCTAAACTGACCTTTGAATTTCTTACAATCAAACTTTTTCAAATCAAATCCAAAAGATACCAATTTTCATGGAGAGATAAATACATGTCTTAGGAATTCTTCGCTTCAAGAATCACTTCATTAGAAGGTCGGATGAGGGAGTTATGACCGAAATAATCTAACATATTCATAACCTCAATCATGCAGTAACATGTCTTGGCGCGATTGTCATAACATTCATCACAAATGTCGGATTAGTTTCATTCTTAGACTATTTGAAAGTAGACTTCTAGATCTGCAACTTTAATGAGGCCAAAAAGTCAAATTCTACCTATACAATAGTCAAAAATCACGATTTCATGAAGCTGTCTCATGAATGTCCGTTTAACGGACATTGTTGGGCCAAAATGCACTTTCTCACCCGAGAAGGTTTGTTAAATGGACATCAAGTCCGTTAAATGGACATGGGCAATGCTAGGGGTCCTTTTTGACCCGTAAAGGTCTGTTAAACGGACCTAAAGTCTGTTAAACAGACATGGGGGTTTCCAAAACCCTCCAAACCCTCTCCAATGCTTCCTACCTCCAATCTAACATCATATACACTTATAATCTTCACAAATTCACTTCTTCTAATGCAATCACACTCCTAAAACATTCAATTACCACTTTGGGTGCATCAAACTCCCAAAATTTAAATCAAATAAATCCTCACAAACTCAAACTCTCATTATTCACCATGATTGTCATGTTTAAACTTCTTATGCAGCATCTTCACTTATAATGCTCATATCTTTTTGCTCTGATATCCTAAATTTGCATACTTTATAGCGTCGGAAAGCTAAGAGGATCATCTATAACTTTTATTAAGTCATCTTGGTCAAAATCATCATAAATTAATACAAAATTTCTTCTGAACTTAGAACACACAATTTACCCTCATGAAATCTTGAAATTTATCCCAACTTCACTTCCTTAATTGCACATCATTCATAACAATTCAACTACCATTTAGAATTCATCCAACACTCAACCTCAATTCGTATGATTCTTCATATTCAACAACATCTCTATATTCATAACATCTCGCTAATGTGTGTGTATATATATATATATATACATATACCAACCATCCATGCTCAACATTCATCATAGTCATCCATATACAGATTTACATTTCGAATCCATACACAAATCCATTTTCCATTTTCATCATAAATTAAGAGTTTTACAAACATCAATGACATTTCCACGCCAAATTACATCATTTCACAAAATCCCCAAATTACACAAGATACTTGAATGATAATTGCTCAAAATGCAATTACAACTTTGTTTACATAAATCTCTCCAAAGTAAAACAAAACATGCAAATTCGGATTTATTCCTTAATTCACTTTTACTTGATCTCTTGTTCTTCATCTGAATGGGGAAAGAGAGGGGGTGAGCTCGAAAGCTCATGGGTAACAGCTTATAACGGAAAAATAAACAAAACCATTCAAAGTTTATTGTCATAGAAAATCCTTGTTGAAATCTATAAAACACTTGTTTCTCAAATTCTCATCATGTAGTCATATTTACAAATCACAAAACATGTATGCGTCAACTTGTTCACATGTCATAAGCACATAAAACATCAAAATGGTTTGGGTAAATCCATATTCATGACGTACTACACATTCCCATATAATGGTCCTGTGTAGCCGTAAACTTGAGGGAGTCCTTGAAGGAGCTCTGTGTCACTAGCGGACAGGCGGGAGAAGCCTATTCTTGGGTCAACATGCACGTGACGGTTCTTGAGGGACTACCACAAACCCACATAACATAAAATTCATGAACTTGAAAACTTGTTGCCCAAAATGACACATTTTCTTGAAAACTTTCTTTTCATATACTTGACATATATCTTGAAAATCATTCTTGAAAACATGATTGTATAAACGTGCGTTCTTTCCAAACGAAAAACATTTTCATAAAACATTACACAATTCATGTAGCAAACATATAACATATTTCACAATTCATTCAAGGCACAATTTATGCAACAATTATGATGCAATTTAAATCATTAAATTTCCTTGATTTAAAGAAAACAAAAGTGGCTTATTTACTCTATTATAAACATGAAACCCACCTTATTTTCTTGCTCATAAACTTGTTCAAAGATGTCTCTCCCCCTTGCTCCCCTTGTCTCTGTTGATTTTCTTCAACATTGACAAAAATCACCAAATCAATAGGCATTACAATTGAGAAACCCATAAGACATATTTACTAAAATTGATTTTAGAATCCTTAGACCCATACAATTCTTAAGCTATAAGAATCAAAATCTTTTAAAAAATCCAAAATATTAAACATAAGTTTACCTTGAATCTTCACTAAGTGAATAGTTTATTGGCTCATATGGATGCTCTCATCCTCCTCTTCCTTTTTCCTTCTTGAATAAACTTCAAAATCTCTCTTGAAAACCAAGAAATGAAGAAACCCTAGCTTTTCTTCTTCTTTCTCTCTTTTGCCTCTCCAACAACACTTTCTCTCTCCTTTCTCTTCAATTTCTTTTTTAGCTTCTCTCTATTCCAAGACACTCTTTTCTTCTCCCTTTTATACCACTAATGATTGTACAAAGACCCTTCTACCCTTCCTTGTATGCCTTTTAATTTAAATGCTTAAGCGACTTGCCAATTTGCCCTTCATGCAATCTTGCCACCTTAATTCAACTTAACCCATGTCATATAATCTTACTTTGTTAACTAACTCCACAAAATTACTCCATTAAGACCTTAAAATTCATTTAAGTCATTGCCTAACTCTTTCCAAAAATCAAGACCTTTTTCTGATCATATAATTGAAGGAATTTGATAGCATTTCATTCTAGAAAAATGTTTCTCATTGTCTTAATTTTCTAGTAACACTAAAATCATTCAATTTGGTTTCATAATCTATAAATTATACCCCAAACATTTTTGGACTATTCTTATACTGAAACAATATTCTGCGCCCAAATTCCATCCCAAAATTGAAATTCTTAGAAACTGAATTGAAACTCAATTTCATCAAAATATTTGTAGCCCTATCTCTCTAGTTTACTCCAAATCAAATGTCATCTCATTTGG
>JANJEY010000009.1:32916854-32933613 GCA_024703695.1 Erythroxylum cataractarum
GACTTACACTGGTGAACAAGGCGACTTATCAGTACCGAGCAAGCATAAGTCGACTTACACATGGTACAAGTCGACTTGCACTTACACATCATTATCTCTACTTTCTTTGGATCTCCTAATATCCCATGTTTAGATACTATAAGACCCAACATTTTATTTAATCAGGCTAAGATTCACTCTTATTGAACTTGGCATATAATTGTTTCTACCTTCATGATATGTAAGATTTACCTTAAGTATTCAAAATATTCTTCTCAACCTTTCGAATACATTCAATATATCATCTATAATTATAGTCACTAACTAATCTAAGAAAAATTGGGACACTTTATTCTCCAATACCATAATACTATCAGGGGCATTTGTTAACTTAAACAGATATTGCCAAAACTCTATGTGCCCATGATTAGTTCTCATAATTCCTTAAGTAACTAATTCCTCAATGAGGTAATATTATCTCATGTTATTTTTGGTTTCCCAATTGACTTCTTTTCTTGAATGATTTGCTACTTTCATTCAATTTCCTCTTATTTAACATTGACTTATTCTAATGTCTATTCATTCATACTAGTTTCTCCACACATTTCAATTTATTTGCAATCTTAACTTCCTATGTTGGTAACACATTCATCAAATCTAATTTGTATCCCCCTGAACATATTTAAATAGAATATAGGGTAGACCTAAGTTCCTTCAACAATAACAATAATATCATCCCAATTTTAAGAACCTATTAATATAAATGAGTTACTTTTCATCAACAAATTACATGTACTCTCTGTAGCATATCCAACCTTTTATCCTTGAGTCTCCATTAGGAATAGGACTCTAATATTCAATTTGGATTAATTAAATATTCATTTCTGATTTGTTCCTTCATTAATCATTTTCAAAAATAAACCATTTGATCTACTTAACCTAATTCGGTGAAATTCTTCTTCGAAAGAAGATTTCTTACTACTATTATCTATACTATTCACATAATCCTTATCAATCAACTATCTTCATCATTGCTTATCAGCCATTCTTAGTACCACAAGACGATCTATTTTAACTATTCATAATATCTCAATAAGATCAATTTATGTCATAACTTATATGATCATAATATCCTTTATAATAAGGCTCGGTGAAGCATTAAACATATTCATTTACTATCATACTTTGGTATATACCATCAATATCATTACATCTTATCTAAAGATGTATTTATGATAATTCACCAATTAATAACTCATGCTAATGATACCTTAATCTTATTTGATTCTGGACAACATTTCTCCTTTTGTGCCTGTCCTCGATCATGAGGACTATGCCACGATTGTGCCTTTCTTCTTTTTCCTCAAATTAATTACACATAGTAACATCATTAAAAATCTCATTCTATCCCCGATTGATCACTATAAGCACTTTCATATATTACTCTAATTCATTAGACTTTGAACTATGGGAATTATGGCTAACAAATATTCAATAAGTCATAGATTGCTTCCTATTTCATCTCCACACATATAATACATATGTGCTTAATATGCTCCCTTGTTATGATGATCCCATTATTAGATATGTACTCATAAGACTTAACCTTGACAACTTTTACCTATATCGCTATTATTATCTCACCTTCTAATTACCATTATATCGTCATACATACGTATGTTCATAGTCAGTTCAGAATTATAGATACATAATCATCCTAAAATTCTGATCTCAATTTCACAATATATTCTTATGCTAAATCATAACTCTTATCAAATTAATCAAACAACCATTTCAATTCCAATTTCTTCTTAAGGTCATAATAACTTTTGTTTTCGTTACATTCTGCTTGTATACTTTAATCTCATCATTTCTACTTATATCTCTATTTTCCTCAAATAATCCACGATAATGCATTCACACCTATATCACATTCGGGGATATATTACTATAGTACAATATTGATGTTATATTCAATAATACATCCATCAATACAAATGTGTTGAATCTTTATCTGTCATATCTAATCATATACTACTTCTCATTTTTAGATATCCCCAAACTTTCATTTTTTCATATTCTGACAGATCATCATTCTTCTCACTATCTCTATTAGCTCAAACTCTTAATAAATTCTCATGCGTGTGACTCATATAAATGTGACTTGGATTGGTGATCAGTTACCGCTATATGTTAAGACATGTCCAAAATGCATATAACTTGACATATATTTCAAAAAATGTCCATGTAAGATACTAAATTTGTGCTCTAGTATCAAATTATGGCACCCCACTCTCATACGACATATACCTAAACATACCAATGGTATTCGAGAACATACTCTACGATGGTGGCATGTTAGAACAGTCAACAGTCGAATTCATTACAAAATTTTCAAAACAATGCACGCATATGTGGAAAATCAATAAACAAATCGGGCCCACTTTATTCGTAAACACTTTCATTATAAGTGTTAATACACTCATTGATCAATCTCATTTACAAACATTTCCAATTTGGAAAGTTATTACAAATAGAATTATCCAATTACATAAGATACAATGATTGTGGAATACACAATTTGATAAAAAATAAAGAAATATATATGTAGGCGCGAACTGATCCTGACCTATATCTCTTACTCGAATGTAGTGGCTAGATTCCAATTTGTCTAACTGGAGATATTTTCTAAATCTGAAAAATATTGCAAATTTTGGGTTGAGTTTTGCGAACTCAGTGAGTGGACCATCCTCGATGGCTCACTCAAACACGTTGCACATCAATTTATATAATTGCATAATTCGTATCAATTCAACATGTTGTGTCACATACACTTAATATTCACTTAAATCATATATCACATTCATAAATCAATCAAACTATTCATTTCAACCATTTAAATCATACATATCATATGCATATGCAGTGCCCATAAGACTCACTTTCAATTGTTATTGTTGCGACCGAGTGCCTATAAATGTCTTGTATCTATTGTGGATATCGGGCTCATTAATAACTGTCTCGTATTCGTTGGAGATACTGAGCTCATTATACATAGTGATCCTTTGTCTCTTAATCACATTCTGAGTTTTAAACTCTTTTTCAGTGACTAATCTAATCACAACAACCTTTATGTTATCACGCATTCATGTAATCAAATACATCAATCACCTAAGATCAATAAGTCACTTTATTTCACTTTACACATGTCATCAGACCTTGGTCTGACATTCAACATTTAAGTTGAGAATCATTTATTTTATTCACATGCATATTCACATTTGTCCTCAAAACTTGGTCCAACATTCAATAATCAAGTTGAGTATCACTTATTTCACCAAATTCATATACAATGAGCACTTCCAATATGATATTCATGCATCAAATGCCTCGGACCTTCAATTTTCAGAATCAGTACAATCACATTCATATAATCATTCAATGCATAATTTAAACAAAACAATCATTTAAAGTAAGACCATCTAGATCGACTCACATTATGCTCCAAATTAGCATTAGCTTCCATGATTCAAAAATGTCTAGATGCGAACATTCTATCTTGTATCTTCATTATGAACATATTACACACACATTATTAATTGCACAATCTTATGAATACTCAATCACATACATATGTATATGTGTTGTGTATAATAGATACTCAATGGCAATCCCAAGTATATGTCTAAATTCACATCTTATACTCATTCTCAATTCATAATTTATATATGTCTCATTGAACTTAGGTTTACACTTCATTTATACATGATCATTCTAAGTTCACCATTCAATCCTTATCCTTTATATGTGTCTAGCTTATTCTTCGACTTATATTTCTATAACACTTGTTTATTATAATATTATAACTCAATTTCTTTTCATTCCTTTTCTAACATTATATGCTCTCATAATACCTAATTCTCAATCACATTTAATCATTTAATACATATTACTTAACTCCTTCGAATTATAACTATAATCATATGAACATCTTCATTCTCATTGTACTCATGCCTTTGGTACTTTGATATCATTTGTTTATTCACTAAGTTATAACCTTCAATATTGCTTCAAACATATCACACATTAGTCACTTAATTCAGGCATCATTCTAGGGTTAATACAAGTCCCATTCTAGCCTAAAGTAAGACCAAATGGTCAGCGAATGTCTGCTGGGCGGACTTCCACAGGTCTCTTACAGGAATTTGAAGTTTCAACCCTTTAGACATCAAAATCTCTTCTTTGGGTCTTCATAGAAGTTGTAGAAATCGAAGTCTTCTTCGAGAGTATACTTTAATGAACTCAATCTGAGTTCTACAAAAAAAGTTATGCTTCTTTCCCCAACATATATCAAATTGCATCCTTAGTTTCTAAATTCTAACTCTTTACTTACAACATTCAACAACTTATGCTTAGTCTATCATTTCTACTTTAATACTCATAATTTCCACATTATTTTAATTCTATTCCAACTAAATATCATCCATAAACAAATTATAGTCTATGATTGATCATGAACACTAAAAATGGAACACATACATATATGTTCATCATCAATTTTCTGCACATATTCAACTTCATTTCTACTTTCATTTCACTTCTAGCAATCACCCTAATTCATCTCATTTCAAGAGCATAACTTAACATCTTGGTTAACATACTTTATTTCATTATACCCTTAATTCACAACTCATAACATCTACTTAATAACTCATCACTCATGGTTTTCATACTCTCAAAACAGAATACAAACACATGTATTCATCCATCAATTTACTACACACAGTACTCAATTTCAAGACAAAATGTGAATTCAATGTCTTCATGAAAAATGTACCCATATGTCTCTAATTTAATCAAATAAAAAATCATATCATTTAGATATATACAAAACAAGTTTTGGCTAAATTATAGATGCATAATTAGTGTAAAATGTTACTGCTAACACCATTTACTCAATTAATCCAACATTATATCGTTCCATGATCTATTAGCCATCAAAACACCAAAGCAAGAAATTAATCCACCACTTAGTCATTCACGTTTTAGCATCCTCAATTTATGAACATTTAACCTCTAGCTATCATTAAATATGCTTCATTCATCAAAGCCATGAAGATTAATAAGTTACTTGATTTTCCCTAAGCTTCTTCAATCACCATGAAAGTCTAGCTCCTCCAACATATACGACCATCACCCTTTTAAGGTGGAATAGGTTGGGTCTTTTAGTGATAAGATAGAGAAGACAATGAATCTTGAAGAAACAAAGTGAAAGAGTTGAACAAAATCCAACATGATGAGGGTAAGATGGGACGGTTATGAATGAAGGAGAGAAAGATGAAGAAAATGAAGAAGATGGAGATGAAAGAAGTATGTATCGTACTTAGCAAGTGAAAGACCAAAATATGGTCTTTCACTTAATAAAAATCATGATTTAAACAAGTGTGGAAAGTGACACTTGTCACTTGCCACATGTCATTTTCTCATGGTCCTCTTTTGGTCTTTTAATTTACTAGTCCATTTGTTTCCAATTTTTGACCTAATTTTGTTCCAATTTTCAATGAAACTTTTCATTAAATGTTAATGTCACATATCAAAATTTCAACTATCATTTGACTCTTATTTATACAACTACTCATCAATTATTCTGCCACTTGGCATTTTTCTAATCCAAAAATACCCATAAATTTTGAAAAATTTTCATATTTTACCAAAAATTCTAATTCATACTTATACACTCAACTCAATTTTTAAGACATATAATCCATAATTCACATAAAAATAATCATTTATATCTCAAAAATGTCAAATGAGTTCATGAAAACAATTCATTGTAATATGTACAATAATCAAATTCACATGTGTGTATGCTAACATTATAAATGAGCAAGAAATGCATTTTTCTAATCTCTCATTGCTATTTTCTCAATTATAGAAATCTAGGGTTCTAACCCTTAGTATGGGAATGGGACATTACATTATCACACCACAAGAGAGGCTTCATGTCTTATAAATCTATTTCACCAAAAAGAGAAGTAATCTTGCAAACCATGAGAGTAATAAGAGATAGTTTTATATTCAACTTTAATGCTAGACTTGACAACATTGGATTGCTTTTTGGCACTCTAAGAGATTAGAGCAGGACCTAGGAAAATATAACAGCCAAAGGTAGATTGGTGATCATTAATACAATCGATCCAATCAACATGAGAGTAAATATGTAAGATTAATTGAGTAAGTTTAGTTAAATGAAAGCCATATGAAGATATGGATTAAAGGTATCATAGAATTTTTTTAACAATAGAGAAGTAGACATTGGTATAAGAGTGAAAAAAAATGAGAAACTTTGTTTACAACAAGTTAAATGTCTAGTAAAGTGTGCCAGAGATATTGAAAGGCTTTAATAATACTATGATATTCATTAGGATTAAAAAAGGGATGTTCGGTTTCTAAAGAGAGGAAAGATTGGGTTTATGGGGTTGGAAATAGGTTTTGAGTAATTAAGATGGATTTGATAAAAGAAGATTACAAGTATATTTAGATTGTGTGAGAAAAAGACCAATGAGAGTAGATGTAGCCTTAATTTCAAGGAAATAATAAAATGGTGTTAAGGTCTTTAATGCTAAAGTTAGTGTTGAGGTCATGAATAATGGTCTAGATAAAGTCTTATAAAGAACTTATAACCATGATATCATCCATATAAACAAGAAGAAAAAGTGGTATGAGTAAAAGTATAGTGAATAAAAAGAGAGGTATCAAATTTGGAGCGAAAAAATCAAGGTTGTTATATTTTTTACTTAATCTACGAAACCATATCCTAAGAGCCTATTTGATACCATAAAATTCCTTGCAAAGATGGCATCCATGGTGAAGACAATAAGAATCAGTGAAACTAGGAGGTTAAAGCATGAAAATAGGTTCTTGAAGATTTTTATAGAGAAATACATTGCTAGCATCGAGCTGATGAATACACCAATTGTTAATTAGAGCAAGAGCAAGAATGATGAAAATAATGTTCGTTTAATGATTGAACCAAAAGTATCAGTGTAGTCAAATTCAGGAGACTAATGGTAACCTTTGGCAACAAGATGAAGTCTATAGCTATAAATATAGCCATCAAGTTTATATTGTATTTGTAAAACCCATTTATACCCAATATATGCCATTAAGAGAAGGAGGGATAAGAAACCAAGTTTTGTTGTAATGAAAAGCTTTGAACTCATCAAGGATAACTTGATGTTAAAATGAATAAATATATTTGCTTGAGTAAAAAAAAGCGAGATTAAATTTATAAGATGATTGAAAGGTGGTGCTATAAGTAATATGGTTAGTTTATGAGTGCGATCACGAGGATGAATGACCATTGAGTACGAAGGTGATGGAAATGGTAGATTTAATAATGGTGGTGATAAGTGAGTTAATTCTGAAGGAGTAAGTGATCCTGAAGCCAAAATAATAAGTGATGAAGAGATGTTAGGATTTTTAGTGATGGAGACAATACAATTAGTTAAAAAGAAAGAGACTGAAGAAGTGAGGGAAAAGGAGAGAAAGGTTTAAGAAAATTGAGTTTTGAGGAATTGAATAAGACAAGAAATATAAAATTTATTAGTAAAAGGATCAAGACAACAATATCCTTCACAGTTGGGAGCATAATTTAAGAACACATAAGGAATAGATTGATCCAATTAAGCTACGTTGTCACCTTGTACAGACAATTAAATAATACCTCAAATTCAAGTTAATCTTTATTTTTTCTAATATATGATCTATAACTATAAAAGTCCCTGGGGACCATGGACTCCATATTAACTAGCTAATCTCTATTTATTCATGAAATCTTAAGATTTAACAATTTCATAAAACAAGTTTTTCACTCCAATCAATATAAAAATGAGAAGGTTATTAGAGTATTCTATCGTTCTAGTCGAAACACTTTATACTAGTTGGATAATGGTAATCTAAATCTATTTAATTTATTGGGTTAAAGGACTGGTCATTTTAGCTAGTATTGGCAATACAATTAATATTGGTAAGTAATAAGATTAGATCGAAAAATTAAAAAGATTTGAAGACAAAATTTTTAAAACCTTACCCTAAATCCTAAATCATTCCTCACTTGTCTCTAGTCCTTTTATTCTTCTTCTTTGCTAGTTGTTTTCTGCTTCATCTTTATCATTCGCCTTCTTCTTCCTCTTATTTATCATTTCTTTTTCTTCTTCTATATTGCTTGTCACTTTCTTACTTCTTCGTTGCTCGTTGTTTTGTTCTTCTTCTCTACAATTCATCATCATTATTTTGTACTGCTCATCGTCATATAATAAAAGACAAAAATATCAAACCCAATAACTTTCTATTTCTTTAATCACATGACTTTGGTAATTTTTCATAGACCACATCCACATCTACATCTAATGAAAAAAAAAGAAGGCAATAAACCACTTATTGAAAAAAAAAGTTGTTGCCCGTAATAAACTTAACATTTTTTTCCTTGAAATGTAAACAAAAATTAACATTCTTAGAACTTACTATATTTATTTTAAATTTTCAAATTTTACCATATTACTTCAGAACTTACAATATTAGCTTTGAATTTTCAAAACTTATGATATTAGTTTTATATTTTCAAACTTATCATATTAATTACAAAACTTACCATAATATGGTCATTTCAAAAATTGTCATATTAGATTTAAATTTTTAATTATTGAATATTCATTTGGAATAAGATTCAAAAATTACCAAATTGCTTTAACTTTTTTTGCTAATTTAAATTCTTAACAATTTATGGGAATCGAATTGAAAATTTAAATCAAACCAAAAAGTTAAAAACTTAACCTAAAGTTGAATGGTTCAAGTATTTTACAATTAAATAGACCAAACCAAGTGAGTTTTTTAATCAGTGACAATTACAGTAATAGTAAAACAATAAAGCTGCAATATGTATTGACTAAATTGATTATAATTGTGAAGCTCAATTTGGAATAATTAGAGTCTTTTACCTTGTATTAATGAGTTTGGAATAAGTGTTTTATGTACATAAATATGATGGTTGAAGCTAATGCCAATTTAAAGGTTACTTAATAGTGAATTCATTATCAAGGTCTTGATTGTGTTATGGCCACAAGAGCAAAAGGGGAAAATAAAGAAAGAAACATTTAGAAGTGTGAAACTAACAATCCTTGAGAGTTGTAACAATTTAACGACCACCCAATGACATGCTTGATAAGATACAAACTCCTTTCTTACTCCAAATATCAAAAACTTATCTTTTCAAAGACTTTTGAACAGAAGGAAAATCCAACCTACTATAAGAATAGTCATCAAGTACTCTAAAATGATTGCATAAAAAGTAAGTACACTTAAATGAACTATAACTTTATAAGAACTTCAATTCATCTTAAAATGTATCGTCACTTCATAAAAGTAATCACTTAACCACTCTAAGATACACTCTCATTTTTAGAAGATTTGTTATTTTAGTTCATTGAAATTCATTTATTGTTGAGTATCAAACTTTATTTAAAGACTTTCAATGATCATCGATGCTTTTGTAGTTCATAGGAATGATGAACGAGTAAAGACAAGATGAATGATGAATTTATGAAGCTCTTTTCGGGAAGACACTATCGTATACAGTGGTACATGTCTATGTCCTTAACTTACACAACCCTATGGATCAACCGTGTAATTCTCTAGAATCGTGTGCAGAACATGTGTAAGATGAAGGTATACACTATCATGTACATGTCTGTGTGCATGACATACATGAGTGTATGTGACGACTGTGTAGCTCTCTTTAACTATGTACATCTGCGACTTAAGTGACATTGAAAAAGGAACAGTCACTTACGCTATTGTGTATGTAACTATGTATGATGCAAAAAAACCTATTTTAGGATATAAAAGAGGAAAAGACATAGGTTCAATCATTGGGAGGTGGCCAAAACACCAAAAAGGGAAGAAAAAGAGAGAGAGAGAGAGTGCAAGTACTGTAGAATTCTCATCTTTGTTTGATTATTTTGGGATTATGTTTACAAGTTTGTTGATTGGCACATTAACTTTAGTTTCAATCCTAAAACTTTGTGAAATAACTTGTAGTTATGAGGTGAGACTAATAGTTGAGTTCATTATTGGATAGTTGGGAGACTCTAGTGGTAACAATTAGCAATTCAACTCCTAAAGGTGTGCTCTTTGGATGTAATCAAAGAGAGCAAGTTCAATGAAGAAATCAGAATAAAAAAGATGGGAGTTGACGTTGTGCAGGCTTTCTTGGCAGAAAGCAAAGGAAGGAACAAGAAAAGGGGTCCCAAAGGGAGTGGCAAGTTTAAGAGTCAATTAAAGTCCAAAGGTGACAAAGACGTGAAGACATGCCACTATTGCACCAAGCCAAGACACATAAAGAGGTTCTGCTACAAGTGGAAGGGAGATTTAAAAAAAAAGCAAGATCATTAGAATGATGGAGATGATAAGAGTATAGTTACTACTTTAAGCATGAACGATTTAGTTTGTACGACAAGTGAATGCTTCCATATAAGTGATTCAGGTTGTGAGTAACTAATTGACATAGGAATGTTGTATCATGGGTTCCAAAAGTGGAGTACTTCTTAAACTATAAAAGAAGAGGCTTTGGGAGCGTAAAGATGGGTAATCAAAATTTCTCTAAGATTGATAGTATAGGTGATATCCAAGTTCAAACAAACATTAGATATTTGCTAACTTTAAGAGATGTATGACACATTCCCGAGTTCAGGCTAAATTTGTTATCACCAAATCTATTAGCTCGAGAAGGATTCAAACACACTTTCAGGGATAGGAAGTGGAAGATATCTTAAGGAGCAGTGACTATTGCTCGAGGAGAGTTATATTGCACATGGAACAAGACACACTTGAAGATGTGTGGTGGTGGAGAGGCATACACAGTTGAAGAGGAAACTTCTTTAAATATGTGACATCAACGATTAAGGCGCATAAGTGAGAAAGGAATAAAGTTATTGGCTAGTAAATCCCTTACTTTAGTCAAAAAAAATTACCTGCTTAATCTTTACGATCATTTTTAGCTGGAAAGTTGCATAAAGTCTTTTTCAAGTGATGATCTACAAAGAAGAAAGAGTTATTGAAGTTGGTGCATTCAGATCTCTATAGCCCTATTGAGGAAGAGTCACTAGGAGGTAACAAATATTTTGTTACATTCATTGATGATGCTTTAAAGAAGACTTAGGTATATATGCTAAAGGTCAATAGTCAAGTATCTGAAATTTTTTAAAAGTTTCATGTCATGGTAGAAAGGGAATGTAATATCCCATGTTAGGGGCTAGAACCCTAGAAAGGGAATGTAACATCTCCACTCTAACATATTTCATGTCTTTAAATCTATCACAAAACTCATCTTTAGTAATGTCTTCAAATGCGCTTCACAGCACTGATCTTCAATTTTTGCCAATATTGATCAAGTCCAAACAATTTTAAAACTTGACTACTGTCACCACTTTTGTCAACATATCAGCAGGATTCTCAGTGGTATTAACCTTCTAGATTGCTACTTCACCTTCTTCCAAAACCTCTCGTACAAAATGATAATGAACATCGATCTTATTTATCCTTGTATGGTAAACTTGATTCTTTGTTAAAAGGATAACACTCTGACTATCATAATGCACTTTGATGTGTTTTTGTCGAACCCTAATTCACTAAGCAATTTTTGAAGCCAAATTTCCTCCTTTACAGCCTCTGAAGCTGCTATATACTCTACCTATGTAGTTGACAAAGCAATTGTTGATTGTAAGGTAGACCTTCAATTGACTGGTGCTTTTGCAAGAGTAAAAACATATCCAATAGTTGATTGATGAGAGTCCAAATCACCAACATAGTCGACATCACAATATCTAACTACATATTGATTGTCTTACTTGTCCTACTGAAATACCAAACAATTTTTACAGTGTTCAGAATATACCGTATAATCCATTTCATAGCTTGCCCATGTTCCTTTCCAGGATTATACGTGCCCTTGCGCATAACCCTAACTACTTGTGAAATGTCGGGCTTTGTACATACCATAGAATACATTAAGCTACTAATAACATTTACATGTGATACTTTGACATGTATTCCCATTCTGCATCATTCTTTAAAGACAAAGACGCACTGAGCTTGAAATAAAGTGCTAGTGGAGTAATAACAAACTTTGAATATACATTCAAGCCAAACATTTTAGTACCTTTCTTAGATATTGTTTATGAGTCAAAAAAAGTCTCCCTAATTCCTTATCATTGTTTATCTCCATGTTGAGAATCTACTTAGCTTCACGTAGATCCTTCATTCAAACACTTGATTCAACTGAATCTTCAATCTCTCAATTTCTCTTAGTTTCTTTGAAACTATCAACAAATTGTCAACATACAGGAGAAGATAGATGTAGGATCCACCTTGTAACTTGCAAAAATACTCACAGTGATCATATTTGATTCTTGTGTACTTTTGTCCCATCATAAACTTCTCAAATTGCTTGTACCATTGCTTTAAAGATTCCTTTAATCCGTATAATGCTTTTCAAGCTTGCACATGATATTCTCTTTTCCATCAACTTTAAAACCTTCGAGCAGAGTTGTATATATTTCCTCCTCTAAGTCTCCATGTAAATGCAGTTTTTACATCCAATTGAACTAGTTCCATATAAAAATGTGCTCCCAAAACCACAAAAATTCGAATGGAGTAATGTTTTATAGCTAGAGAAAAAACTTCATTATAATCAACTCCCTCCGTTTGAGCTTAGCCTTTGGCCACTAGCCTTACTTTGTAACGAGTATTATTCTTATCAAGAAATCCATCTTCCTTTGCATTTACCTATTTGCATCCAATTGTCTTCTTTCCCTTTGGGAGACTATCTAGCTTCCATGTCTGATTCTTATAAAGAGAATGTATTTCTTCATTCATAGCTATCTCCCACTTATTTTCTTCTAAACTTCAATCTGCTTCCTTATAAGTAGTAGGAATGTCATCAATTTCAATTAGAGATGCATAAGGGACCATATTAATATAATGAGCAGGTACTTGAATGTTCCTTTTTAGCTTTCTCAATGCAATTAGTAACTGTTACTGTGGAGATTCTTGGGTTGGAACCTCTTCTTAATCTAGCTCCTCCTCTACTATAGGAGTTTTGCGTCTACTTCATCTTTTGTTAGGGTAACAATTCTTCCTTCAAACTTATTTTTTTAGAGCACCATTAAACAACTCAATATTTGCAGTTGTCACCTTTCTTAACATGGTAGATTCTTCAAAGGTAACATTCCTGTTGAAAATTATTTTCTTTGACTTGGGGCACCAAAGATAATATCCTTTCACACCAGAGGTGATTTCTATAAAAATTGCTTTCTTTACATGTGAATCTAACTTTGACTCCTTAACATGATACTATACAGTGGAACCAAACACATGTAAGGAATCATAATCTGTAGCAGGTTTTCCAAAGGTGCTTTACCACCAATAGCAGTTGATGGAAGGTGATTGATGAGATAGCATGCATATGTAACAGCCTCAACCTAAAATTCTCTACTCAAACTAACATTGGATGGCATACACCAAACTTTCTCCAGCAATGGATGTTTGATCCTTCTACCTTCTTCCATTTGAGGAAAACTCCCAGCACTTCATCCTTAGAATTCATAGTATACACTCATACTCTCCGAAAAAAATCATCAACAAAGGCCACATAATAGTGTTTTCCTCCCAAAGAAGCTATTTTGGAATGTCCCCACACATTAGAGTGAACATAATCCAAAATATCCTTCATATCATAGATTGCAATGTTGAATTTCACTATTGTCTGGTTCCCTTTGACACAATGCTCACATAAGTCCAATTTGCAGGCCCGAACTCCTTTTAACAATCATTGATTTACTAATATCTTCAAGGATTTTTCACTTACATATCCCAAATGCATATGCCACAACCCAATTTCTTCTAGCTCTTGATCATCATTAGAAGCTACTATTGTTGTTCCAATAACTGCATTATCTTGGTAATAATATAAGTTAATATTTCTTCGAATTTCTTAATTATCAAAAGTGCACCAGAGATAACTTTAATTACTACATTTATAGTAAAGTTGTTTGATTATAAGACTCCCATAAAAATGAGATTCTTCATCAAACTTGGCACGTATCTGACATATGTTAGAGTCCTAGTAGTTTCATTATGATTCCTCAAGAAAATTGAACCAATCCCATTTGTTGTGTAGGGATTGTCAATTTTTTTATAGATAACTCCACCTTCTAGCCCTTTAAAATTAGAGGATAGGCTACAACCTAAATCTAACAACCATAGACTATAATGGTTTATTAAGGATGTAACAACTAATGAAAGATTTGAGTTTACATCTTTACACTCAGTTAGATTCAAATTTACAACAGACTTTCCCTTATTAGGTTTTTTATTTCTTCAGCTTTGGACAATCCTTTTTTCAGTTCCCTTTTTACCGATAAAAGGCACATTCATCTTTGTTCAATTTGGGGCTTGACTTCAATCTCACATTCTTTCCTTTAATCTGGCTCTGCAAATGGCTTTTGACCACCAAAGCTTCTATTGCTCCATTTGTATGTTCTTCCTTTGTCTTCCTTCTCAATTTATAACTGTATAAAACAGCTATAACTTCACTAAGAGACATAGTAATCTCTATGAAGTAGAGTAGTTTCAAGCAACTCAATTTATAACTCGATTGCAGTGTATACTTACATTTATCTAACGAGGTAATTCTTCAGGGTCTGAAAAAAATATTGCAAATTTTGGGTGAGTTTTGTGAACTCAATGAGGTAACCATCATCAATGATTCACTCAATTCATGCAACACTTTAATACATGTAACATGTAATTTACATCTTTGCATTTAGAATAATTCATCATCTGTCACATTCTCACTTACAACTGAGGTAATTTCACATTTCAAACAAACAAACATACTTATTTAAAATGTGTATGAAATGCTTATGTGACTCTTTTCTAATTATTACGTTGCTGTGATTGAGTGCCTAACTGTCCCATATCCATTGTAGATACCAGGCTTATTTATAGCTGTCCCTTATCCGTTGGAGATATAGGGCTCATTTTACATAGTGAGCCTTTGGCTCTTATACACTTTTTGAGCTTTAGGCTCTTTTTCACATTCTAAGCTTTAAGTTCTTTTTGGGTGGCGACTCCAGCCACAATTGCCTTTATGTTTCATACATTCATGTAATGGAATACATCACATTCATGTAATTTCAGTCTATCACATGCTTTCGGATTTACATTCATCTTCAGACCGTGGTCCGGCATTCAATATAATGTTGAGTATCACTATTGCATTCATATGCATTTTCACAATTTTCTTCCAGAACTAAGTTTGACATTTAACAATCAAATCATGTATCACGTATTTCATCAAATTCACATACAAGTAGCACTTCAATATTACACACATGCGTCAAATCTCAGACCTTCATTGTCCAACATCAACATAAAATCATTCCGCATTCATATCATCATTTAAAACATATTTTTAAAGAAAACAATTAATTGAGAGAAACCTCCTAAGTTACTCACAATATACTCTAGATTAGCACTAGCTTCAATGATCTGGAAACATTTGAATGCAGACGTTTATCTTGCACATCAAAATTATACAATACACATAATGCACACACGTATTAATATTTACACAATTATAAACATTCATTTATGCACACATGCGTATATGGAATATATACGATGCATATTCATGATAATCTCGGGTATCGCTCTATCATTCACATCACTTAAACATTCATATTCCCAAACTCATATAAGTACCATTTATACTTATGGTTTATTCCCCAATAAAATCATTAGAATTTAATTTCATAACCCAACAAATCATTTCAGATTTTTCTCCAAATATTGACTTTCGGGTATATTGTTCTTGATCATTTAGACAATGAAAATGAAGTAATTTGGGAACACTTTCTCTTTGAAAATTGTCCTTCTATCTCATAAGCTTCTAATGATACTAAAATCATTCAATTTGGTTCAGTAGTGTGAAAGTTATACTGCAAATATTTTCGGATTGTTTTTATTTTAAGAAAGTGCCATATACTCAACTTCCACCCAGAAATTGAAATTCTTAGAGTCCAATTCAGAATTTAATTTCTTCAGATAATTTGTAGCCCTATGTCTCTAGTTGATTCTAAATTAAGAATCAGTCCATTTGGATAACTACAGAAGAAGATATTCATAAAATACCAATATATGTTTAGTGTAGAGAAAAGTTCGTCGTGATAAACTTTTCCTGAGAGGAATTCTCGCGAAATTTTCGCAAGTTTGTCGAAACAAGTCTTAGCTAACCTTCAAGTTCACTACGGTGAATTCCAAAAGTTTGCCGCAAACTTCCATAGATGCATACCCAATTTTTCAACTTTAGGTCAGATTTAGAGACTTTATAAACAGAATTTGAATTTGACTTTTTCACAAAAAATGTAACCATATGTCTCTAGTTTACTTAAATCAAGAATCATCTCATTTGGATAACTAGATAAAAAGATATGGCTAAAGAATTGAAGCATAATTAGATGGAAAATGTTATAGCCAACATTTTTCTAGCACCTATTGTTGGAACCCACTACCGGATATCCAACTATTTAATCCGAAACCTTCATACTTATACATGAATCTGGTTCCAACCGGAAAACGAAACTAAAAACAAAAACAAAAGCAAATCGAACAAATGGTTCAAACAAACTTGCGGGCAATTTTCTGACAAAATTCAACTAAT
>JANJEY010000009.1:32933713-32948502 GCA_024703695.1 Erythroxylum cataractarum
TTCATTCATCAATTCAAGAAGAGTGATGCTTATACTTACTTGTTTAGCTTCAAGATCTTCAAACTCTTCAAGCTCTCACTTAACCCTAGCTTTCTTCTCTCACACGTGCATCACCATTCAAGGGTGGTAGGGTTAAGTCTTTAGTAAAAAATGAAGAAAATAAAATGGCTAGTGATGGAAGAAAGCAAGGTTCAACTTGTGTCTTGGAGAAGAGAGTGTCATAAGTGAAGAAGAAGAAGAATGGAGAAGATGAGAAATGAAGAAGACGAAGAACAAGGGAGATGTTGTTTTTGGCAAGTGAAAGACAGACTGAAATATGGTCTTTCACTTTATAAAAATGTGTTTCATCAAGTGGTGCGGCAGGTGACACATGTCACTTCCCCATGGTTCCATTTGGTCCACTTTAATGACTAGTCCATTTTGTCTCCAATTTCTACAATTGTCTCCTAATTTTCAATGACATAAGTCATCATATATAAAAAATTTCCCTTGTCATTTGACTCTTATTTCTACTACCATTTAACAATCGTTTTGTCTCTTGACAATTTTTTCTTAGTCCAAAAATACTCAGAAATTTCAAAAAATTTCCCCAAAAATTCCAAGAATTCTAAATCAAAAATTATAATCTCGAAATCAAATTTTCAATACAATCAAACCATAATTTCCAATAAAATCACATTTACAGACAATTATACCCGAAAATGTCAATGAATGCATGTACAGTCATTTTTATATGCAAAATTTATTATTCACGTATGTGCATACACTACATTAAGCATGAGCATAAAATGCACTTTCTTCTAATCTCTCATTGCTATTTTATCCATTACCGAAATCTAGAGCTCCAACCCTTAGTATGGAAACGGGATGTTACATGTATCTTTGTGAATTAACCACTTCATCTCCACATGTTTATAGTTAGGTACACAAGTAGACTACATGAGTATGTGTGGCTACTTACGTAAGTGTGCTATATCTCATACGACCGTGTATCTTTGCAAGGTAGGTCCTCCAATTCCACACGTCTACAGTTAGGTACACGACCAACATGAATATGTCTAGTACCTACATGATAGTATAGAGTTCCACATGGATGTGTCTGTTAAGAATATCTACGATCTTTTTTTCCCTCGATTTTCCCTAATTTTTTGCTTCTTTTATTCTTAAAGGAAATAAAAACCAAGAAAATTATAAAAATCCAAATATGAATTAATTTAAGTAGAATGAAAGATAAACTTAAGGTGCCTCCTAAGAGGCCTTTTATTTAACACAATTTGCTCGAAGGGATGAAAAATATACCCTGATCTTTGCACTTCTGTTAAAGATTTTTTTGAATAATTACTAAAACATTTTCATTCACTTTAATTTTCTCAATTCGTTCTTGCTTCTGTAGTTTTTCATTGTACAAAGTTCCTTTAAGAATTTAACATATCTAGGTATTTGTTTATTCACATCGAAAAGAGAAATATTCACTTCACTTTTTTTTTAATTTCCCATATAAATTAGCATTACGCTCCTATATTTAGTTATCTTTTAATGCTTTCCAGAAAAGAGGAGGTATAGCTAAGGGAGGAGTATATGAATCATCCTTAGAATTTGGTTTAACTAAATCAAGTGCTAGAAACTGATTTTTTTAGCATCATTTGATCTATTTTGGTGCAGATTGCATCTTATTTTTGACCTACCTCCTTTCCACTTCTTAACATTATGGAACTTACACTTTCTCCAGGATTCATCACTATTTGGGATGGCAATTTTATGTTGTTTTAGGCTTTTATACGACTAATAGCAGCCACCATTTTTCATGTTTAAGTCTTTAATTTTTTTAATACCTGGCTAAGTTTCTTGTTGAAATTTTAAAGTATTAATAACCAAGTTTTTATCTATTTCTTTGAAAGATGTACCTGAATTTGAAACTTAAGTTAGAAGTAAAAGTTCTTGGCTAATTGGACTGAAAATAAGGCTGATATAGCTAATTATATGTAGTTAATAGGCTTATTTGTCCATCCTCCCACCTCAAGTTTGGATGGTTTCTCCAACCGACGTTACCTGTGTTTGAAAAGGGATTACAATATTGTTGAGGTTGTCCCAAAAATCTATCATATTAACTTTCTCTATGGAGCCATCTTAAAGTGTCGAACACATGTCGATTGGGTTCCTTATAATTGAACAAATCCTATATAACTTAGATGCTTCCATTTTGTCTATGTCCAATTGATGAACAAATGTAGTAAGATCATCCATACATTTTTTTAGAGAAGAAACATTTACCTTGTTAACTCATTAAGTTGAATAGTCTTCCTTGGCACTAAACTATTGGGAGTTGGATGTCATATTAATGATCACCAAGTGCATCTCCTCGAGGTTTTATCAATAAGTTCTCCTCTATTGGCATTGTCAATGATACTCTTTTCAATACATAATAATCCTTCATAAAAACATTAAATCATAAGTTGTTCGACAATTTGATGATGTAGATAACTGACACATAGCTTTTTAAAATGCTTCTGATATTCATACAACAACTCTCAGATATGTTGTCAATTGCCACAATTCTCCTCTCAAATGCTAGCGGCTCTTGAAGTTGGAAAGAATTTTTCCAAAAATTGCTTATTCATTTCATTCCACATGGTGACACTAGCGAATGGCAAATAATCTAACCAATCTTGGGTATTATCTTTTAAAGAGAATAGGAAAGCCCACAATTTGATTTGATACCATTAAGTTTCATCTTATGCATATGACATGAAATTCTTGAAGATGCTCATATGGATCCTCACCTATAGTACCACAAAAAGCTGGCAATAGATGAACTAACCCATATTTTAATTCAAACGTAGAATTTGCATCAAAATTAGGAAAAGTTATGCGGTGAGGTTGTTCATTCAAATCTGGTTAGGCGAGTTCTCATAAGGTTTAGTTATTGGCCATATTTTCCGTCGTTTCACCAATTATAACAGTGTGTTATTTTTTAATTTTTTATTCTTTCCTTAGCTTTTTTTCAATGTTTTCGATCTTCATATTATATTGTAAATATGCTCCTTTTGAAGATCTCATGTCGAACATGCAAAAATTTGGTGGAACTATCGTAGTTATCCCAAATTAATTCCTGGATTCCTACAATTAAACATACATAATATAGGGAAGTAAGAGTTGATCCCACGAGAAATTCTAGCTCACTTGTTATGAAAGCAAATAATTAATAAAATAAGGTTGTAAAATTTTTAATAAAGAAAATAAAGGAAGTAACAAAATGAGAGTTTTCAATAAAACAAATCATTGTTTTAACCCTTTAGAACTAAGATTGATCATTAATACAAAATAATTATTTCGTCAATCATATATTCGTTGTAATACTAAACATTCATTTTTCCTTAAGATTAATCAATCGAAAATACATAATTTAATTAACTCTTATTACTTAACAACCTTAGATACAATCCAAAATTTAATTAAACAATAGCTTTAAGAAATAAATTGCTCCTTCATACCTTAGCTCTATTTATAGCCTTCAAAACACATGTGAAAATCTTGTAGTCATGATTGTGGTCCCCAAATCATAACTCTATTGATTTTCACCCAGATCTGGCTAAGATAAAGTTTTGAACCACTTTTTAACACTTTTTTCCTTTTGCATATTCAAAGTATGAAAATTGCAGTTTTCACAGAGTGTGCCCATACCTAAGATCTCGCTAGGTTGTTTTTCTATATTTCACTTAATTACCACAATCCGATCCCAATCTACAAAATAAAATGTTTTATTAGCTCATATCTCCTTATCTCACCTTTAATTATTATTGAGATTGTTCCTCCATTTAAATATTTGAATTTGGATTAAGAGTCAATTCTTTTTCCACTCAAATAGTATCTCCATACCTTATCTTGCAAAAAATAAACAAAATACTGAATTTTGAACATATCAAGATAGATTATGGAAGAATTTGAATGTTGAAATAAGGTATAATTATGACACGTCATAAATATTCTAATTATAATTAAAGTAAAACACTAATTATAATTTAATTTAATTTTAAAAAAAATCAAATATATTATATTTGATCCCTGAAGTTTTTCAAACTTCACAATTAAGTTCAACTTAATTTAAATTGATATTTTGTCTTTTTAACTACTCTTTTTATGTGACCCTAGGTTTTTAATATGTTGATAATGAATATAAATTATAACTATAATTTATAATTAGAATCATTAATGCTCCAATTAAATAATTAATAACCATAAATCAAGATTGACATCTAGGAATATATTATGATCATTTAAATATTTAAAATATCAAAGTGGTTTCATTCAACTTATCTATGCATGGATATAATATATACTGTTATCCTTTCGTCATCCAATGTATGACTACTCTTGTAAATACAATCATGTTTGTTCTTACTAATTAGTAATTGATTTATAATTGATATTTGAAAATATCTTTTTAACTCTCAATTCACTTTGACAAGATAATTCCGTAAAAAAAGTACTAATTAAGAATAGTGGACATTCTTTTTAATTACTTTAAAGCGACAATCCTTCATTAACTTAATCATATCCATATGGTTCATATTGTACCGAGGCACTAACTAATCGAGCAACCTTAATTGGAATATGTCATAATTAGCATCAAAACACATTAATTTTCATATGAGATACTCCGGTAATATAAAATTTAAGTATCAATTATGCAACCATTATAATGAGGAAATCTACAGATATAGAAGTAATATTTTATTTGGGATCCTCATAATTAGGTCAGTCCATGATTGTCTAATAAGCACCTACATGTTTATTTAAATATTTTCACATTTAAATTTATAAGATCAATTTCTTTCTTTATAAAAAAGAAACATAACATGTGTTAGTTTTAGTGTTTCATCATTATCTTATGTTGATGAAACTGTAACTAGAAATGATTTAAGAATAATACATTAATATAAATTGAATATAATAATTATGATCTTACTCATAATTTTAATTTTATAGTAATTATTCTACGGATTTAATATAATAATTATGATCTTACTCATAATTTTAATTTCATAGTAATTATTCTACGGATTTAACCTTTAGTATTAAAATATCAAATGTAATTAACAAAATATAAAGAGATAAATAACATCTTTATTAACTAAAATAATAATATCATCCATAAAATTGTAACCAATCAATTGACTACAAAAAACATAAACTATCAGTTTTTTAGTAATTCTAATGGTGATGCTATTATAATCCTAATTGGGATCAGATCCTTTTTATTTCCTTAAACTAATTCTTACTCTATTCTATTAAATCTCATTTACATATTTATATCGATCTTATAAAAATGTGTGGATAAAATTAACCGGAACAATCTTATTAGTAGAGAAGATTTGTCGTTACTCCAAGTTATAGTCACATTAACAATCACGATGCAAGCAATTGGAATGGGCTCCAACTCGTGTTGTCTTGGCAAATTTCCCAACCGTATGGCTCAATCCAATAAGTCCAATCACACCCCAAGTGAATTCGTGGTTTTTTGAGTCCGTAATTTTTCAAGGGTCTATACGCTATAACACCTAGGCAAAGAAGAGAAGCACCTGTGTGGAGAAGAAGGCAATTGGGGATGCGAACTACAAAATGTTCGTCAATCACCGGAACGTCGGGGAAGCCTCCATGAAAGGTTGTTCCATCATAGCACTTCTCGCTGTAAATGAATGTCACCTCCAAATCACGCACAGAGAAATGATTTTCAGAAAGTTTGAAGAAAGTCAGAGAGAAGTTGTCAAAGACATAATATTTCGATATCAATTTTTAAATTGGAGAGACTATTATGATAATTTAAACATGTAATCTTTCAGTTACAAAAGAGTAAATATAATAGTTTTTAAATAAATTAAAGTCACATTATTGCCACAAATGAATGCTTGGTTTTCTCCAAATTTCATTCATGACCTACTTTGAATGTTTTACAAATTTTATAATTTATTTTAAATACTTTAAAATGTTACAATCTAACTTATATTTTAGCAAAATTATTATGTTAAATTTATACTTTTTACCCAACTCTTTATTTAAAGCATGTAATTGATGAATTATTATGTATTTTATATATTACGTAACGTATATTTAAAAATAATAATTATGAATTTATAATTTAAAAGGATCAATAAATGACTGGAATTCAGATAGAGGAAACTCCATATTGTGAAACAAAAGAAACATTTGACGCTTAAAACTGAAACATTAACGACCCAGACAACGGGTAGTTTTCACCTCAGCCAGCTGGGGACTGGAAATTGGGCGTTGATTTGTCCTATAACCAATGTTTCCTACACGACAATGAATACAACATAGTAAGCGTCGACACTCGACAGCACCCTTTTCTTTTATTAACATTCTTACATAAATATAATTATTCACCACAAGATATTACATACATGAATTCGATTGTGGTTTTTTTTTTCTTTCCCACTTTTGCTAACTCTTCACTTAAATAACCGGCGAGTTACATCCTCGGTAAGACAAAATTCAGTTTGGATTGAAAATAATGAGACATCTTCTGTTAATTTTGTAGTAGCAAATAGGTATTGTTTGTTTTTGTTGGATAAATGCCGCCATTTCAGACAAAATACGGAATTAGTTTACAAAATCCAGAGTCCATTGAAGAAGATACTCCATCCAAATCATTACCATTGAAGTCATGGTATGGAACTTTAGGTGCCAAACTAACTTAGTCCTTAATTAGTTCCTCGTCGCGTACAACAATAACAATAATAATAACATACAATGAGAATATTGCTGAGGTGTAAGATCTAAGAAAATCTAATAATACATAACGTTATTATTAATTAATTGATAAACTATTTCTAAATAATCCACTATATAATATGTAAGATTTACCTTGAACATTTATTTAGTTCAAATGTTAATCTAAAGTGTAAATTATCTGTTACTGTAATTATTATTGATAATTATAAATATTATGTTGTCTAAAAAAATATAATTATCCTCTAGTTAAGTTTTGGGATGTCTTAATCAGAATTTTATTTATTGAAATTATTACAAATTTGTAATTGCATGTAATATGTAATTTAAGATTTTATATATTAATTAACAAAAGAAAATGTTTAATTGTGTGGAATATACAGCTAGAGTGATGGCAACAAAACAACATCAAATGACAATTAGGCGGACCTCTCCTAGGCTAGGAGTGCAAGTGACCTTGTGAGGGGAGGGGATGACGTAGGCATAACAAAACAGAGGGCGGACAGCTCCATAGCTGATGCCTTGAAAGGACATTAGAGTATGGAGAGTGAAAGACAATGAAGAGATGAAAGTTCGTAGAGTGAGGGAAAGTAAAGCCGCATAGAGATAATCGGCCACGTTATCAACCAATACTGCCAAAACTCACCCCGCCACATAAAGAGATGCTGCACGTTGCCTCCTAAGTCCTACCCACTGTCTACAAACCTCTGAAACAAAGAGAGAGAAAGGTGGCGATGAGTTTAGTAGTTTAGCTTGGGCCAAAACACTCAGTATCAAACACCAGCACCGTCGTCGCTGCAAAGTCTCTCCTCCCCATTGTTACGATGTCCTTCGTTACGTTTCGGTTTTGCAAGGAACCAACCCCGTGTAAAAGAAGTGACTATGGGATTTTGTCACGGAGATAGAATGATACTGGGCTGGCGTGTTGGACGTGCGTGGAAGTTTGAGTAGTTCTCTCCCATTGTGCGTTCTGTGGGGTGTATGTGCCATGATCACCTGATTTTTGTAGAGGTTCTCTGTCCCTTTCGCTGGTTGTTAAGTTCACAAACTACACCTACCATATCCCGTCTCTTGTACATTCGAACTATCAGACTGTGGAGAGGAAAAGAGAGCGGGAGCTTTTGTGTTTAACTATAAAGAGAGAGTATGGGTAAGAACGGTGCATTAGGTAAGAAAGTGGAGGGATCAACGAGCAGGGTTGGTGATAAAACCAGAGAACTTGTTAACAATCGCTCGGAGCCTCCTGACAACAGAGGAGGTAAAATCAAGCTTTATTTCTTACTACTTGTCTGTCTGTTTAATTTGATCCGCTTTTGTTATGTTTTATGTCCAGACAAGTTCATAGTTAAGTTCAATAAACCTGGAGTTTATTTATTTTGTGTTTACATCTTCCATCGTGATTGATATTTGTGTAATTTTTTAATCTAGAATGGATATTATTTTTTCTAATTCAATCTCAGAGGTAATCATTGCAATTTTTTCCTGTTCTTGGTTTATGGGATTTTGGGAAATTTGTCTCAGGGAACTTAGACGATCTATACGTTGAGCTATGGCGTGCTTGTGCGGGCTCTCAGGTTTACATTCCGGGAGCGGGAGAGTTGGTTTTCTACTTCCCCCAAGGTCATATGGAACAGGTTCTGTCCCTTATTATGTTTTTGTAATGTTTTACCAAATTATGAAACTTCACCATTGGATTATTGGTCCAGTAACTCTTCGTATCCTATAATATCTTGTAAGCTGGGTTTGAACTCTTCGTTTTTTCAATTGAATCGAAGCTACTCCCCTTTTCTTTTACATGGAAATAGCAGGAAATCCAATTAGGATGGTAATAATTTACCCGCCTGAAACAGCACTATAAATATCTAATTTTTGTGCCAACGAACATTTGGCGTTACTGCGGTTAGGAATAGGTTTGAGTTTAATTTAGAGACACCTTCTTCTCTTGTAGATTGAGGCATATACTGATCAAGATGGTACAATGAAAATGCCCACCTATGACCTACCTTCAAAAATCCTCTGCAAGGTTATCCATGTTCAGTTAAAGGTAAGCCTTTGGTTGGAGATTAACGATAGGTCACCTGAATTCTCTATATACTGCTATTTCTTAAATATATGGAGTTTCTCAGTACTCAGAAACCTCTATTAGGCATTCGAACAATTTGCTTACATGCTATTTCTTATCATTCTTTGTCAATATTCAGGCTGATGCTGGAACAGACGAGGTGTTCTCACAGATAACTTTGCTCCCAGTTGCTAAGGTATGCTACAGAGATGCTGCTTAATTGTATCTTAATAATTCTCAATTATACAGGGCCATTTTTCCCTGTTTGTTGGCATGCATATGCAGATGGCTTAATTCAATTCTTCATTTATGTTTCATTAATTTGAACAGCTTATGAGTTGTTTCTCTGCAGCCAAAAGGGCCGAGGTCAGAAGATGACGGAACTTCCCAGTCTTTGCCTCAGATTGCTTGTACGCAGTCCTTTTGTAAGAAGCTGACCCCTTCTGATACAAGCACACATGGTGGATTCTCCTTTCCCAGGCGCCATGCTGAGGAGTGCCTTCCACCTTTGGTTAATATTCTTTGCTCTAATTCATTGCATAACAACATGATGGATGTACCTTAAATACCTGTATTTTTTTTCATAGTTGTCTAATAAAAGTACTGCATAAATTATCGAATCCAGTGGCTGTAACCAACAGTCCAAGGGATTCTAAGGCATGCTTACTTGCATACGTCTTTTACATTTTATGTTTTGTCTTGGATCTTGCAAGTTGATTGTTTTCACTTCATTTGTGCAGGACATGACTCGATTGCCTCCACTCCAGGACCTCATTGCAAAGGACTTACATGGGTGTGAATGGCACTTTCGGCATATTTTTCGGGGTGATTTTTCTCTTGCTGTATATCCCAATGAAATTTAAATCTCAAAATGTTTAACATTGTTTATAACGTCTGCAGTATCCACAAGGGAATCATTTACTACTAAGATTAAACATAGCATGATCGTTATGTACTTCATGACTGTTTTTTTGAGGCAATGCAAGTTGCTATCTTCTTAACATGGTGTTGAAGAAAGAAGGAAAGAGTTAGATGAAATACCAGTGGACTTGCTTCTAGTTTTTCATTTTCCTTCTCAATCCAATTGGAGTAGCTTGTATTATAGGTCAGCCAAAGAGGCACCTCCTTACAAGCGGATGGAGCACTTTTGTATCGTCAAAAAAGCTTGTTGCTGGGGATGCATTTATCTTGCTTAGGTTCTCTCTCTCTCTCTCTTTGTGTGTGTGTGTGTGTGTGTGTGTGTGTGTGTGTGTGAGTGTGTGTGTGAGTGTGTGAGTGTTTGTGTTCTCTCCTTACATGAATCTGGTCCATGTTCCAATTCAGAGTAAAACAGTATAAACTATCAGAACATCCCAACATTCACTTTCAGAGGTGTCTTTTCTTTGTTGGATGCATAATCACAAATGTTTTATATAGAGGAAAAAATGGAGAACTGCATGTCGGGATCCGACGGGCAATGAAACTGCACAGCAATGTGGCATCAAATGTCATATCTGGACCAAGCATACAACATGGAATCCTTGCCAGTGCTTATTATGCCCTTTCTACGGAAACAACGTTTACCGTCTTCTATCATCCTTGGTATAGTCTTAGAAGTAACTTTCACTTTTAAGATAGAAACTTGCTTGCGTTTTTAGGATATCTTACCATTTAAGTGTCATTGGGACGCATAGGGGAACATGCCCACTGGCATGGAAGGAAGTGTGTGGTACTGCTGCTCCTCTAAGTAGAGGTCTTTTAGTGGTAAATCAAGTGTATGCATATTCTTTTCTTTAAGGTTGAAAGTTGTATTATTGACAAGCATGCAATCATGAAAAACAAAAGAGCAGGGGTCCTTTTCCTGAAAAAGAAAAAGGTAATGGAAGCAAATATTGTCAATGCAATGCATGTCTATAAGGTTTCAAATATATTTAGTGAAAGTATGAAAAGTATCTCAATATTTTTCTGGCGTTATTGATGCCTAGAACTTAAGTTTTTTAGCAGCCTGAAATGCTAAGTTTTAAACAAGGAACCATGTTGTATCACTTTCAGGACAAATCCTGCTGGATTTATCATTCCTTACGATCGTTACATGAAATCGGAAGAGATTGACTTCTCCATTGGCATAAGATTTAGAATGCAGTTTGAAAATGACGAATGTGTACAGGAAAGGTAATAATTACTGCAATTGAGTTCATTTTTAGAAAGCATAACTTGCACTAGCACCATTACAACAGCTGCAATTATAATATGCAGATTTGAGGGCACTATTGTTGATACTCAAGACATTGATCCCATTCGGTGGCCCAATTCAGATTGGAGAAGTCTAAAGGTGCAAACTCCCTTTGTGACTTTGGACCTTTTTAGATCATTATGATAACTTCTAATCAATCTATTTTAAGAATTTATGATCTCTTTCAGGTAAAATGGGATATCAAATCGAATGGATTTATGTGCCCTGAGCGAGTTTTTCCTTGGGATATTGAGCCAATAGAGAGTATTCGAAAGAACACTTCTCTTCTACAACCATCTAAAAGGCGAAGGACATTAAACTTATCACTACCTGAGTTTCATAACATGTTCAAGGATGGTCAGTGCTTCTCTTCTAAACAATAGTGGCTGCATAGGAAATTAAAAACAATCATCAACCTGTGTTTCTAGAAAGTACTCACTTTGACTTGAACTATGTTTCCTTTATTACCAGGCCCATTAGCTAGGCCAGTTGATGATGCACCTCAAAGTCACTCGGAGGTCTTGCAAGGTCAAGAAGATAGTGACAGAGGTGTTAGTGAATTGGGTGAACATAAGTCACCAACAATGTCGTGTTTGAATTCCTCACCAAATGTTGATATTCCATGCATATCACTGGGACGAAAACACCAGCCTCACATTCCTATGAACGGTCCATTTTATCTGTGTCCCGGTTGCACTGAATCGTTTCCTGATGGAAAAATAGCAAGACTGGATATTCCTACTAGTTGGTGTCCAACACACAGCTCTTACGGAATCCATGAAAATAATGCAAGAAACAGAAACTTGCCAATTCAGAATATCAACTCTCGCACTTCTGGATCGCAGGAGTGCAGAGTTTTGGAACTGAAAGATGCAAATGAAGTTCCTCTAGCTCCTACAAACGGTGGTAGCAGGTACATGCTTTTTGGAGTCCATTTAGAGTACAATCCACCGGAGCTCCCTTCAGCACAAGTTGCTGCTGCTCGTCAGCTGGAAAGCCTGTGTTATGTCCCCCCAATGTTTCAATCGAGTGTTTCAGAGCCATCCAATAGTATTTCTGACATGAATTCCGACAACCAAGCCAAGGAATGCTGCTCTTCCTCTAACCAGAGTTCCACAAAGGTACATCATTTGCTGATCTTTGTCAACTTAGTTCTTGGTGAAGTTACTGGATCAAAACTTGAACTCAAAAAACAGTCAATAAGTTAATCTGTATGCTAACTTTATGATATTGATTCTGTATGCAGAAAGTTCCAACTTAAAAGTCCAAAGGTTTTTCATCTGCCTTATGGAAGACATGGATACGATGAATCCGAACTCGCCCAAATCCAAGCCCATGATACTTACTATCTTGGCCACCTGAATGTGATCTGTTTCGTCAAAGAACAGTAGAGAATAAAATTTGACTGTACCTTATATTCAATTACAACTGCGTCTTATGTTTGCGCTGATGAAACTAATCGTGGAGTATATTTCATAGATTTGGTATAACTTTCATTTCATAAACCTGTAAGTGAGTGAGTAACTCATTTTGAGACATTTACTTGTGATGCCATACTCACTTTCGAATTTTTTTCATTAAAAAATCATTTCGTTCAACTTTGCATATTCTTTTTGACCCAAGTTATTTTATCACTTTCTTTTAACATGTTTCTCTATGTCTTATGTTTTTATTGATATCAAATCATCCAATTTGGTTCAGTGATTTGAAAGATATGCTTCAAACAATTTCGGATTGCTCTTGTTCAAAACAATATACTAAGCACAACTTTCATCCAGAAATTGAACATTTTACAAACTGAATCACAATTCGATTTCTTAAGATAATTTGTAGTCATATATCTATAGTTTACTCTAAATTAAAAATCATCTCATTTGGAACCCTACAGTTTTAAATATAATAAAAAATGTCGAAGTATGTTCAGTAAAAGAATATCAGTTCATACTATTCCAACAGATTGCTTTACTTTCCTTTAATCAAAACCTTTTTTTTCCAATCAATTCGAAATGTTGCCAATTTTTGTGGTAGATAGTACAATGTGTGTTAGAATATATTCCTTCAAGAATCATTTCATTTAGAGGTCGGATAACAAAGATTGGCCGAAGGAAATCAAACAAGGTTTCGTTCTCAATCATATTGAACCTATTTCGGGACAAATGACATAACTTGCTCTAGGGATATCAGATCATGGTCATTCTTGAAGGGTTCGAAAGAAGATTTCAATATCTGCATCTTTCATGAAGACATTGAAGTGAGATTTTGTCATCTAAAGGATCAAAATTGGACCAGACTATATCAAATAAACAGTGATCAGAAGAAGGTTATGAACAGTACAAAGAAGATATCTTACAATTAGCATAGCTTTCTCTAGAGATATCGGATTAAGGTGCTCTTTAAATGGTTTGAAAGAAGATTTCAATATCTACATCTTTCATGAAGACATAGAAGTGAGATTTTGTCATCTAAATGATTAGAATTGGATTAGACAATACAAGATGTACAGGGCACCAGACGATATGACGTCATTAGACGATATGACCTCACTGGACGATGCGTCATCACCAGATGATACATTTTCACCAGACGAAGCGTCCTCACCAAACGATACGTTTTCACTAGACGAAACGTTCTCACCAGATGAAGCGTCCTCATAAGGCGATACGTCATCACCAGACGATGCGTCCTCACCAAACAATACATCCTATACTCCTGATCGTCTTCACTTATAAGAATTATAACTTTTTACTCCGATATTCAAAAATTGCAAACTTTATATCAATGGAAAGCTAAGAGAAAGATCTACAACTTCTATGAAAATAATTTTGTCAAAATCCATCTAGATTAGTACTGTTTATTCGTGGAAGTTTTAGATCAAATTTAATTCCCTTAACTATTCATTCTCAATAACTTCTCAGATGACTTCTATTCACTATAATCCAAAACTTCAATTTTTTTTTATTTCTAATCCTTCTACTCTATTTCATTTAGCTCATTCACTATAACCACAATTCTCAACATATCTCATTACAATTCAATAAACCCAGAATGTCAATGAGTGCATGTACAATTATTTTGGTATGTGTAAAAATTCAAATTCCCATGCATGTATGCTGACATTATATTAAGCATGAAATACAAATTTTTCTAACTCTTACATTGCTATTTTCTCAATTATTGAAATCTAGATTCTAATTCTTAACATGGAGACGGGATGTTACAGAGACGGAGGTAGATTAGGTAACATTGCGGCAATCTAAGGCTTGGAATCAGATGGTTCAAGGTAATCAGAACTCTTTTAATTGCCTATGTCTTGACTTTGTGAACCTTGATGATTCCGATGTCCTGAACTTCTCAAAGAAGGGGGTTGAATATGAGGTTTCTTACTGGGAATCCTCTCTAGTTGGTGTCGTGATGAGAATAAGAGTTCCTTCCACAGTCATGAAGAAATATTTGTGGAAGCCTTGATAGGAATAGTATGTATGAGAAAGGTTTATAACGAAATAAAACGTAATACAGGGAAAAGGGAAAAGTTGTGTAAGAGGGACGTTCAATGTAATGAAATGATGTTTACAGGGATGGAACATGGAAGAGTCAATAAAATGTATTTTGAAAAATGGATAAAATAAGATAAAATATTTAAATTATAATCTAAAACTAAAAATACAAAAATACTCAAATTCTATAATTTTAAAACAGCAAAAATATATCACTTACGAAGAACAAGTCACAATAATTGTGACAAACAATTAAAATCATGATTGTAACTTG
>JANJEY010000009.1:33053561-33089645 GCA_024703695.1 Erythroxylum cataractarum
CTTTAGGGCACAAATAAACAGTACCGTCCTTGAATAAGTCGACTTATCCAATGTACAAGTCGACTTATCGGTACCGAACATGTGTAAGTCGACTTACACATGGTACAAGTCGACTTATCACTTACAGTGCAAGCATATCCCTCAGAGTTGCCAGAGCTCGATTTCTGGCTGGTTGCACAGGTGGAATAGGTTGCTGATCTGCCATCGCTGCTTCTTCAAGATCTTCCAATAACTCGATTTCAAAGGTAGGCAAATTTTTAGTTTGGTCAGGCAAGACTTGGACAGAAGTAGAAGCTTGTCTCTTACGCAATTTAGTAGCTTTCCTTATTTGTTTTACGGTCTATATCTCCTGCAGAAATACAATGTCGCATGCAAACAACTAAAGAAAATTGATTAGCAACACAAATAAACAAAAGCTTAAACACTATTCCCTGATAACGGCGCCAAAATTTGATGACGTGTCAAACCAGCAAAAATAAATTCCTACTCTAGAACACTTAAGTGAGTAAAGTGGTGAATAGGGTCGAAATATAGAGACCAATGTAGTAATTATTTTTTTGTGTGAAATCAAAAATAAAAATAAAAATAAAAATAAATAAATGAAAATAAAAATATAAAAAGAATTGATTTAGGGATGATTAAATTTAAAATACGAAATCAGGCAGAAAGAAATTAAAAATAAAGATTGAAAACAATATAAAGAAAAGCCTAGCCAAGGTACTCTCCCGTATGATACTGTAATTCGATCATAGACTCAAAAATATAAATTTCGTTCACTCTTATGGACAAAGTTATAGCAGACAATGAACAACACATATCAACCAGTCCATTCGTAATTATTCGATAACCCCGAGTAAAGCTCTGCAGATTATTACCCTAACCAATTAGACTATTCCCGAGTAAAGCTCCGCAGAATATAATCTATGACAGCACTAGGCTCTAATGGACCATTGTCTTAACCAACAGAATCGGAAAAGTCGCAATCTATTTAGACCAAATTATTTAATCTCATTAATCTCTCAATTGAAATTAATTCGCCACTTCAATAGACAACAATCACGAATTAACTAATCTATTTGGCAATTTCTCACCAAGTCAATTAATTAACAGGCCTCATTAATCATCAAACACAGCAATAATAAATCAATTAAAGCGCAGAGATCAAATAAACATAAGAAATAAACGAAAACAATTAAACCACGAGAGTCTCACGAACTACATGAATCAAACGTAAAGTACCTTGTCTAGATTAAAAATCAGCCATACATAATACTAGTCTCTATCAAGTAAAGCTGAAATTGACAAATTAAAATTGAAATTAAACCTTCACTGAAATCCTAATTCACGTTCTTCTCAAGTGATGCCCACTGTCTTCTGCTGCTTCCCTTTTAATGTCAAAAGAATTAATCCCAAGTTGCCGCACGTTGTCCACCCTAACTGATTTTGATGGTGATAAAAATAAAAATCTCCAGCTTCTCTCCACGAACCCCCCTATCTGTATCTTCCCCGGAGCTTTTATATGAAAGAAATAATAACCTCTAGCTTCCAGAACTCCACCGCCGCCATCTCTGACTTTTTGATAAGCTTTCGTAGTCACTCCCCTCCAAAGGCTGCTGCATCAACGACTTTCTTCACAAGTAGCCACATCTCAACATGTCTTATCTCCCACAGCTTCAACATTCACGCTCACCTTTTGCTCCTTTATTTCAGTTCTCCACTAGTTGCGCCTTTTATGGTGGTCAATTTATTAAAATCCTTCGCTGCTGGCGCTCTTCGTTCACGCCGCCTTGGCTTCTCACATCAATGCTCGACACTCTCTGTTTTGTTGTTGCGGTGCCGCCACTACTCGTTCCTTTCATGTCACCTCCCGTTAATTTTGTCCTTAGCTGATTTATTTCACCTGTGCGTGCGTGCTATCTCCCAGTTGTCGCTCACTTGTTCATGCCTAAGTCTCGCTTGATTTTGTGCCCGTCACTTACGTTGCAAGTTGATTTTAATTTTGCTCCCAAAATCCCTTGGTCATGTCTCCTTCATCTGCCACCTATTGCTCCTAATTCGTTCCTCTGCGTGCTTGTCTTCTACTGTGCTCTCATTCATGCGTGATTTCTATTTTATACCAAAACGCACAGCTGCTCTCTCTTGTCTTGTATGCGTTGATTTGGAGTTCCTCTTAATTGCCTGTTAATTATTCATTGGCCCACGTCGTCTCTCTTAGCTGATGTGACAATTTAACATTTCAAAGCTTAAAAACCCTCCAGTTGTGCCTTGTGTGACGTCGTCCCTCTAATGTTGCCAATTTTCGATTTAATTTTCCTCTAGTCTCCTCCTGCGTTGATATCTGTTGCTCCTCCACGTGTTGGGCTGATTTTCCCTTAGCTGATTTGATTTTGCTCCTTTAATTTGCTGCTTTGTTTCTCATTCACGCTGCCCACACCTAGCGTGATTTTGTTCAAGCCTCCAGTGTGCTGCTCCTAATTCATTCTAGCGCTGCTTCTCCATTGGTCCACGTCGTTCTCTGTCTAGCTAATTATTTGTTTTGTCTCTTTTTTTTCACTTGGGCGTTGTTCCTCTCTGCGTGCGTTACCTCTTGATTTAAAAACGCCAGCCTGCATTTAATTTCTTAGTGTCTCTCCTTTCCATTGCTGTCCGTAACTCCCATTTAAATTTTTTGTCTTGTCTTTTAATTTTTCTTCTTATTCAATAAAGACAAGCAACAATAAATCTTCGGAAAATATCTCAGATGAGATACTTTTGACTCACTTTAATTTCTTTGATCTCAAATTGTACCTAAAATCAAATATGAATTAAAGTGAGTATCTTAAGCATTTTTATGTCAATAATTGCTAAGTGAAAATAATTAAAAATATCAACAATTAAGCACATATCAGTTAGTGATGAGAAGATAATAAAAATTTAATTTTTGATACTGTAGAGAGAGCAAGGAAAGTAGTCAAAGCCAATATAATAGATCTTATCTGTACATACCTTATCTTGCAATCATTAATGAGATATAAAAAAGATAACTTTACTTCCTGTTAGTTGTTGTTGGGACATTTTTTAACCCTAAAGTCCATTTTAAATCAAGTTTTACAAAAAAAATTGAATTTAATAGGAAAAAACTATTAACTACTACAATAATTGTTACACATAAGATGCTGTAAGATCTCCTAAGCTCACAAATGGAGATTTATAAGAATGCGTCTAATAATTTTTGAGATGCCCATTATTATTCATCGACAAACTTAATTCAGATATATATTTTTTCACTCTTTTATTTATTGGAAATTAATCAACACTTTATTCTGTTTATAATGTTATTTTTGTTGCTTTACAGTTGTTTTTCTAAAATTGTAAAAGTTTGCAATTCAGATTCTAAGTCAACGTGCAATAAGGTGTAAAAAAAATTGAGTGCATTTGAATTCATCCATTAAAAGAAAAGTAATGTATTAGAACATAAAAGATTGAACAATTTACTCTTTGTTTAATTAATTTAAAGCTTTGAGAAAGAAATGATATGATCATTATTAAGTTGAATATAATTTTTTAAAATTTTAATTATTTTTTTTATGAGGACTTTTAATAAAACAAGAAGTTCTGTAGATCTAATTTGCTTAGACTATATTGATCGTTTGGTATATTAGGTTTTTTATAAGAATGACTTGAAAAATAGTCTTAGATGAAAAGTTATTGACATTTTATTTGATGGAATGAATTTAAATGATAGTGATGATGAAGTTCTTTTCAATAATGAAGATTTTATACCAAATAAAAATTAAGGTTAATATGATTTGAGTGGATATTTGTATGAATGAAGTTCCAAGCTTTTCATTTCTTCTTTCCTTTTAATTCACTTGTATGTGATTCATATGTTAAATTCAATAAATGCAATATAAATACAAAATTTTTAATTGTAAATATTTTTGTTTTAGGTTTCGCTTCTAGTTGGTTGTGTTTATCGATACGAACTCTTGTTGTAATACTAATAGAGTCATAGAATTTTATTATTATTTCTATTTGATATTTTGATGTAATTATTCTTTATTATCTAATAAATTTGTAACATTTTAAATACTTTATATTATCCTTAATTTTTTATTTATATGATTATTATATATTAATTAATTGATTATATGTGAAATATGTAAAAAAGCATATTAATAGAAATATATAGATTGTTATTATTATAAATTTATATATTATAATTTTTGGGGACAAAGTCGATATAAAATTATAAATTATATAGCACAATATATTGATGAATTATTTTATAATTTACAATAAATATGGGCTACGTTATAATTTTTAAAATTTATTTGAATCAATACCTAATATTGAGTGGCATTAGTAATAATATATAGTACCTTACTAAAATTAAATCTAAGACTGGCACTGATAGGATCTTCATAATATTGGGCATGCCCCCGGTTACTCTTGTGCATATGTTTTGAGAGTAAGTTTTTTTTTTTTTTTCACCTTTTACTCCGAAAAAAGAATTAGGTGTCTAGTAATTGAACGACAACGTTCTCTGTGCAGCTAGGATAAGCCTTATCCTTAAAAATCCTTGGATATTACCGAGCAACGGACAAAACCGATCCCATCATATTCCCATTCCCATCTCCTCACTTTTCCCGCCACCACCAAAGTCCTTTTGCGTACATTCATCAACATTTAGACCATGAAGTCCTTGTTGTCTACTTCAAGTTTTGATTGCAGTATTGTTCCTTCATCAATTATCCATAGCTGTGTGCTTCCGGCTTCTTCGCTTTCCTGGAATTCTCCAATCTCCAGTTCTACTTCTACCAACCCAGTAGTAAGCTCTCTGAAGCGATACCTCCACGTGTCCACCGCTTCACGATCCCAGTCTCCGTCGAACAGGAAATGCCGCAAAGAAGATGAAGACGACCCAGAAGCCTATGTTCAAGTTCTTAGGGTTCCTGACCACTGGCTGCTTCCATCTAAAGCCCTGGAGGTACACTTTTCTTCCCAGTTGATTTCTACTAGTTTACATACTTCCATGAAAAGTTCATGTCTTTGGTTTGAATTAGAGATGCTTTTAAGTAAATCGTAAGTTTTGTTGTTGCAATTACAAGTGAGTATCCTGAACTTACATGATTTTGACCTGGGTGTTCCTGTCGAAATCCTTTTTCTCATTGTAAAGCGCGAAATATTTACAGATCTTTCAAAAACTTTCATTTCCATGAGGGGAAAGTAAATAAATTATAAGAAAACAGAACCAGAAACTGAAAATACAGGAGTGTCCTTCCAACATGAGAAACTACATATCAGCACTACTCAATAAGGAGAAATACGATAAACAACATAAGTGAAAGCACAACAACTAAAAATCAGTGAAAAAACTTCCTTCAAAAACTTTCAGACGAGATGGACAATCAGCAGATCAATAGATGTTCCAAGTAGACGTCATGGCTGAAGACATCTTGGTGTTAATCCTTTTAGCAAGTAGAATCTCTTTAATCCAATTGAAAAGATTCTGACAGATAGGCTTATGCTTTCAGGTCTTTGAATATTTGTCAATTCTTTTCTTTCAAAATAGCATACATGGTGCAGCTGAAGAGTCGCTTGACTGAATCCAAGTTAGTTTTGCAAAAGAATAGGAGATCATCCATAAAGGAGGGACTGAACAACCTAAGTTTGCTGCTTTTGTTATAGTATTTGAAGTTCTCACACATCTCAATTTTCCTAGCAATCAGGTGTACTAAATCTTCTATCCAAATAATGCAAAGATAAGGCAAGAGTGGATAACCTTACCTCAATCTTTCTCGCCTTTGACGATTTTAGTTGTTTCACCATTAATCAAGATACTATAAGAAGCTGTTACAATACATTTCTTGATCCAACCAACATATATATATTTTTGGAAATCCTAAAGCTGTCAAAGTATTGAAGAGGAAATTCTATTCCACAAGATCAACCACTTTACAAAAATCAATATTTATTGTGCAATCATTGCTGTTGTGTTTGCTTTGATAATTTGTGAACAATTTCTGTGCCTAAAGGATATTATCACCAATGTTTTGGCTTTGTATGAAAGTCCCTTGTTAGGAACTCATGAACGTCTTGAGCACCTCTTTTAATCTATTTTATAAGCAATTTTGAGACTATCTTGTACACCATGTTATAATAAGAGGTGGGTGTGAATTCTTGGAAGCAAGTCAGGTTAGGAACTTTAGGAATTAAACAAATGCAAGTTTTGTTTAATTCCCTAGGTAATCTGCCACTTTAAAAAATTCAAGGATAATTGAAGGAATAGAGTTACCCAATAAGTGCCAAGTTTTAGGAAAAAGACTTGCATTGAATTTGTTGGTAACTGGTGCCATGTTTGCATTTAAATGTGAAGCAGCCTGCTCTGTATTCATGTCTTGTGAAGGGTTTGGAGGGAATTAAACTTGAGTAACTGCTTAAATGAATTAAACTTGAGCAATCACTCAACAATGTGAGGAATGGTAGAACCAGGACAACTCAGCAATGAATTTACATATATAATAAATACATACATATATATATATATACACACGTATATGAGGTTAGTTGCGGGAAGGGGGCTGACAACCTTATGATTGGTTGTCAGCCAACCGAATCTGTTAGAAATAACAGATTCTTAGTATAAATAAGGAATAGACGAGGAGAGGAGGGCATTGAGTATATTGTTGAGTGGGTGAGCCTAAGGTTGGAGGTACTGGTCCTCGAAACCAGATTATTTTGTATTCGTTTTTAGCAAATCAATAGCAACATAACATTTTTCTTACCTGTTTTTCCTGGAACCTATCAAGGAACTATTGTGTTTTCTAAACGCTTGGCCATACAATTGAAATCTTTCTAGTGTCTGTACCTTTTGTTGGACATCTTGCTACTAGTATAATGATGGGACTTGAGTATGTGGTGATTGTTTTTAGGTGTTTGTGGATATATTATTGTTTTTGGATGCTCACAACATGTCTTAATCATGTCTTCAGGAATCAAAGTGGTTGAGGGTGAACCTGCACAAATGGTTGGATGATGAGTACTGCCCTGAGGAAACCAATGTGGAAATCAGCCAGGTCGCTGCTCAGTCATACTATGAGGCTTTACTGGATAAACAGACGGACCTAGGTGTAATTTTGTTGAAGATGGCTAGAGAATTGGAATCTATTTCATATCAAGAAAGCTTTCATGGAGCGTTCTCATCAGCAAATGCAGCAGTGAACTTGATTGCTCATCGAATAGAACTTCAATGTTAGAACATCTGAGTAGCCATCAATCATTTTTGCAGGCTAATGCTATTGCTTCTCCCATCTTTGTTTTTAGTTTCTATCACTTCAACTGTTTGAGCTGAGGGTATTTTGTAAATAAAGAATGGTATTAAATGCTTGATAATTCTCCAATAGATCTTTTCTTCTCTTCAGCATGTCAGCATTGCTGCACGTACTGCCAATCTCATTACTAAATCATTGTTAATACATATCTCTGGAGCTTTTCTATAACTTTGCGTGTGATGAATGCTTGAGAGGACTAAGTTGCTTTGATTATACGTGTTCTGGAAAGTTTCTTCCGCAAATAAAACTCTCTTTTTTTCCTATTAATTCGATTCATTTTATAAGGAGTGAAAAGTTTTGAAGTGCAGACTAGTGAAAGGTGCTACCTTGCCTGATATTATGGGCCATCAGTATTATGACAATCCACGGGCAGGATCATGCTTTCTTCTGCAAATCTACTGGTTATTATAAACTGTATAAATCAGAAAACTGAGAGGTTACTCTGTCAACTCTAGACATGGAACATAATTAACCTGAATGAACGAAATCAAGTTAAATACAGAAATCTTTTTAAAATGAGTTCATATTTAGTTTAATTTAATTTGATATTTTTATTTAAGAGTTGTCTTGCTGCAGTTAAATCAGTAGTTCCATGATGGTGTCCTTGAAGCTCATGGAGCAATTATAAAATACCACTTCATTGTATACAGATAATTCTTCCAAATAAGAACAGGATTAGAATTTTGTTGTTAAGTGTCATATTTTCTTTTCTAATTCACAGTTTTCCATTGATTAAAAATACTAATTCAAATAAATAGCAACTCGATTAGGATTACCTTCTAGAAACATAAAGTTCCTCAGTTTCCTTAGGGGAAGGAATGGTGTGTGGAATTTCTTTAAAACTTAATTATTGGTTAAGGATCCCATGCTTTCCTTACTGCTTGGAGCTGTGAGATCCACCTCTGTACGTGATCACCAAAAGCCTTAAGCTTTAGCTTTCTCAAGACTGATTTTATATTTGTTTCTATCAATATAAACAATATTTTGCTCTGCTTTTCAGTCTCAAGATCTTATTCCCTTCAATCTAATATTGAATTAGCCAAACTAGTTTCTAGCTTTTTCTTATCATGAGACTATTTGCTTAGGAAGAACCAAAGTTTATGAACGTAGTCTATTCATCAGAAGCTCTGGAAAAATTTAAGCACAGGTTCCAACGAAAACCTTGTAGAAGCAATGCCCCCTCTATGCTGATTGTACTATTCTCTACCGTAAATAATTGATTGGCGGCAATCAAATGGAATAAGAAACTTCACAAATGCTAATCAAGTATTAAGAGCGTGTGGTGGAAAGAATTAATCACAGTCAACCTTCCTGAACCATTGTGCGTGGAATAGGAGTTATAGATGGTAGGGTCTGATTGATAGCATAGCTTGCAAAGTGGTGTCTGATTGATGTTATAATGCTCGTAGCATGTTAGACATTTGGTGCTAAATCATTTATAGCAGATTGTCCCCACTTTTTTACATGGTGGAGGCCTATGACCTTGACTTAGCAACCGCAGGATAGTGAAATGGCTTTCCTAGCTCTGCCCTCCTCATGATCAGGAAGCTTTTATATAACTATTCATGCGCCCCAGGCTATATGTCGTCCATGTTCAAAGAAGCATATTCTCATATTACATACTTGCAGCAGCCAGAATGTTATCAGAATGGTAGTTCCGACACGAGTCTTAATCAAATGACTGCATTCTCATTCATTAGAATTCAAACCATGAAATGCTTTGGTAGAAGTATTGAGACTATATGTTTAAAGATGAACTCCATCACAGTAGAAGTGTGACAACAAAGATAAATGATATGACTCCATTATTCCGGAAAATAAAAGATATCACAGGTAGACTTCAAAGTCTGGAAGTGCAATACTTGGCAAGTTGATGGCCGTTTAGAAGTCCTTTTCTTTCACTAAGCACTATCATGTGGCACATGTAATTTCACTTCGAAAAGCCATATGGACTTCAATTCAAATATATCAGTATCATGTGGTTTTGAGGCATTATTCTGTACAGTATCATATGATGCACACTCATAATATAATTTTCATCAGCAATTATAGGAGTTCAATGTTAACAGAATTCAAATGTGGAGCATATGTTCTTTGATCTCAATCATTAATTGTTGAGTTTAAAGAAAAGATTGTTAGAATATCTCATAACATACTTTGGATATTTCCATGAGAATAATCAAGTGCTACGTCTCTGATTCACACGTTTAATTGATCATTGAGCTTCGAAATCCCAAATGACGTTGTATGCGACCAAATTAGGAGCCCTCAAAATATAGACAAGAGAGAGCTATTCTATTTATGTAATTTCAGATGAACATGTCTCACCAACAGATACATGTAGTACCAAGAATAGAGCTGCAACTGCAATATTTGTCTGCTATACATATCCACTTAATTACTCTCAGATAGCTCCTTCGTAGGCACTGGGTACTGAGTCGACATAGAGTACCTTGCCACAAGAAAGTCTGGGTCATGATAATAGATATAATGCGTGTCGCCTGTGTAATACGTAGAGATAGCGTACCATGTATCTACATGAAAAGATAAAAAACGAAGATAATGTGGAATACTTAGATTTTGGTTTCATCTCTGATTTTAATGCCGATTTCAAGCTTCAAATGTTTCCAAATCTCCCGGGACCTTTAGTGGAAAGTGATCACCGACTTACGGGCTAGGCTTTTCTACAATTTCTTCAAAACACGAGCTTCCCTAACGGATCAGGAATCCTTATGTTCGTGAATGATTTCTTGAATAACTGCAGAAAACCTTAACCTTTATATAGTTTCCATATCGGGCTTCTCTATCACACAGCCGATATGGACCCGGTTCATACTAATTGGGACTCATTTTTCACCTGAACTTCGACCCATTAATCTAGATCATTTATTGGGTCACTTTATTATCTTTATCTGGATCAAATGGCGTAACTTAACCGATAATTTATTTAAAAACCAAAATTGCAATTAATGTTGCCCAACTTTATGAAACATGGACAAAATTGTCCCTAAGGACAAAAATGTCTTACAATCTCCCATTTGGACAAGCATTAATTACAGTAGACTCTAGTTTAAAAACAATTTAAAAACTAGGTTAAGTCACGCTATTGTATTAGTCGACTAAATTTTAAAAATAAAACATTTGATACAAAGATAACGAAAGTCCATCATTCTGTCCTGCAAAGCTTTTGGTACCGAAAAGTATCAGATGCATGTGTCATGTGTGACACAGATCCAATGCAATCACGAATACCTAATACCTCACTAACATGAATAGAAAAATGGAGTGTGACAAACTACGATGATACCTTTATGATCTAAATTGTATCATCTTCGTTTGTAGGTCTCGATTTCTCCAACTTTATGCTAAATTGTATTAGAGAAATCATGTTTTCTCTTACCAAATACTAAACAGCATTAGAGAAAACCTTTATATTCTTCAACTAAATGTTAAATTGCATTAGAGAACCTTTATGGGATTAAAAACTTATATCTCCCTATATCATGTCAAACTTTATAGATATCTATACCAAATTGTATGCGTCTAAATGACATAGGCACAAAGTCAATCTATATATAAGCTCAATGACCTTCAAATGCTTAAGATCGACACAAATCTTAAGACTTTCATACATATTATGACAATGTATGATGACACGTAATACTGAGGATAAACGATGATCATCTTTATTAATAACCATCATACTATCATAATACTTTAAAATGTACAAATGTACATAGAGCAAACATAACGATCTCCTTAACTAACAGTGTCTAAGGATATTAAAACACCCATATTGTATACTTATGTTACAAAAACAAGTGGGTAAAGTCCTTTAATTAAAGGATCGACTCACAGTTCCTCAGTCCTTAAATGCTTCAAACTTTAATTTCACTTTTTCAGGTCAACACCCTTATGGCCAAATAATTGATCTTTAAATGCTATGATCCTGTGATATTCTTCGTTGTCATTAAACAACACTGTAAGAAGAATGCTACAGTAAAACCAAATGAGTCTAGCCACTGAATGGACCACAGACCACTTAAAAATCAAATTTTTGAGTTAAACTGTCTTCGAAGTAGCCTCTTAACATGCATTCTACATGCCTAGTCAAGAAAGTTACACGTGTCTCTAAGACACACTTCTACAACATTATACCATCTACAAACTTGAACTGTAACCTTAAGTGAACTTTCGATCATCCGAATACATAGCTAACTTTAAATTTGAATTCCCTACAATATTTAGTCTGTTGACTCTTCTATATGTCAACATGTAATCTTTGATTTCTTCAAGTATCTCGACGCTCGCTAGACTACATTTCAAAAGTCTATAACTAGATTAACCAAACATTGACCAAACAGTCAAACAATGAATGCAATGTCCTATCTAGTACATAACCGAGCATACATCAGTTATCCACCATACTAGAATACGAAACATTCCTCATAATCTCTCTCTTCACTTTATTCTTTGGGTATTGTACCAAAGATTATCTCTCACTGTGAGAGACAGGTATTACGATAGGTTTACTGTTAACCGTATTAAACCTTTGTAACACATACTCAATGTATGCATTCTTTGAGAGGTCTGACGAGTGTTAAGATATGTCCTGGTGAATCCGAATACCTAGGACAGAAGATGTTATACTAAGGTCCTTTATGTCAAGGTTCTTGACTAAAAGTTGTTTATCCTCATACAACATGATCAAGTGACTTGATGTGAGTAATTTACCATCCTTATGCAGTAATAGGAAGACAACTTTGCTCCCCTCAACTTCATAGTACAGGCATCTTTTGATCTTATTTTCCATGAAGCCGAAAGAGGCCATAACCTTACCAAATGTAGGGTATCACTTTCAGAAGGTTTATTGTAAATCATATATTGATCTGCATAACTCGCAAACCATGTCAGTACTTTCTAGATCTTAGGACCCTACAGATTGTACCGTATAGACCACTTCATAAAGGTTTTTATTCAGGAAGGTGGTTTTGACAATTGTTTGATGTAACTCTGTATCATCATAAGCTACAGTTGCTTTTATCACTCAAAATGTATCCTACGAGGATACGAAAGAAAAGGTAACACAAAGTCAACCTTTTTTCTTGAGTGAACCTTTAGGCAATTGAGCGAGTTCATAAACTATTGAACTTTATCTTGAAATCCTTTAGGTCTCAAACTTTATTTATAATTGTCGAGTTTGCAATTTCTGATGCAAATCAACTAGCTCCTAGATCTTACTATGTTTCATGGATTGCATCTCGTTATTCATCGCATCCCACCATACATTCGCATTAGGTCCAGAAACAGCTTCTGTAAAAGTAACTGAATCTGTAGTATGTCTAATAACATAGTCCAGTACACCTGATAGACTATGTTGTCAAATGGGATAGTAAATCATCTCACTCCAGTAAATTTACTTAACCTTATTAAATCTTGTACCCTTAAGAATCCCTTTGTGTATAGGTATGAGTTCCTATTCCTGTACAGGTATGGTACAAAAATCTAAATCCACCAAATCTAGCTATATGAGTAGTAAGCACGGGGTAACTGTAGTATCCACCTTGCTATCATCCGAAGGGTTAAGGGGCCCACCATCATCATAGACATGATATTCTAGAAACTTGACTGTTTGTGATTCCACTATTATGGTCTCTCCTTATCTATAATAAAATCTGTAGCCCTAAAGTGATTGAGATATTTTACTAAATAACAATGAAGGGAACGAACATGCAATCTTTCTTTATAAGGATTATCCTACCTCAGTAGGGCAGCCCTTTACACGATTATGTGCAAGGCTGAGTTCTTCAACTTCTAGATAGGTAGATTAATCCTACTCTGCATTGACTTCTTTAAGTCCTTTAGGGTGCAATTATGCCTTTCGACAACACATCATTTTGCTCAGAACTACTCGACATAGTGAACTAAGTCATTATTCCAACTGATTTCATATATTTGGCAAACGGACTTTTTAAAGTCCCAAACCATCATGTTTGCCATGATATTCTCCTCAACGATCAAATCTGACTATCTTGATGAATTTTCCCAATTGGTTCTCAGCCTTCAGTCTTTAAGCAAGAGCACATGACTTTGATGGAAATAATCACCAATAAATGTCAGAATACTTTTCAGATTTGCATAATGCAATTGTATGGGGTCTACCGAAATCTTTTTGTATCAGACTCGACAAATTAGAAGTATGAGTTGACCCCATTGTCTTTATTAGCCAACTTACCCCTGTGATCGTCAATACATGTTCTAGATTATCTTAATCTAGAATTGGAAAATGCTTTCCTTGATTAATCTCTCAATCCTAGCTCTGAAAATGTGGCTTAAACTTTTATGTCACACCATGTATGACTTCTCATTCATTAGGTCCTTCATATCCTGTTTAGCATGATACGAAGAAGTATATATCTAATTCGGAGTAAGACACATTCTATACAAACTATATGACAAGAAAGTTGTACCTTTATGTTTTGCATTAAACAACAACTGTACAACAGAAGTATTAAATGCAAAACGTTAACCTTCAATGTCCTTAATTTATTAAAAGATTACATATAAAATGTGTCGTATAAAAACCAAATGAACCTTACTATAAAGTTCAGTACATACACCTCCTATAGATATTACTTCCACCTCTTTATTGCTGTGAACGATTAGTTCCTCCTTCCCTTTATTTTTCTTTATCATGTATATGAACTACTGCATTGTGGAACCACCTTGAACAGATGTTCCACTAAATAGTCACCTATACTTAATGTGACTATCGCAAATTAGATTCATAATTGATAAACCAAAGAATGACCTGATGGTTACAGACTTTCCTTTAAACCTTATGCTACTGGTTTCTTTATGTCCTAAAGATCTTTACTAGAACTGGTTTGACCAGCATCAGCATGTAGAGAAGATTTAAACTTTCTATCTTTGAACTTAATGAGCTTCATCTTTGTCTTCCCTTAAGTTGCTTCGAGGACTGTAGGAGTAACAACTTGATTTCTCCACCTCAAAAACACAATGGGATATCAAAGCATTGAAGTCCCAATATTTTCACCTACTGTGAATATAAATTATTCTCGATAAGTACTCTGTTACTCCCTTTTTCCTTTGTATACTTCATAGAGAATAATAATTTCATCAAGGCACTTGTCTCAACACCAGATGAGACTTGTTACCTCTGGGAGACTTTATCAAGAAACTCTTTTGCTATGTCTGTGTTCGGAAGTCCACTTTGTAGATGGCTAGGTTTGGATTTCTCTATGGTTATCAGATATAATCTATTAGACCGATCCTAGGCTTCATAGGCTGCTTTATGAGCTGTCGAGCTCATGGATGTAAGTGGAGATATCTTACCAGTCTATATGGCCATTTCAACCACAGCTATCTCCATAACCTTCAAAACATCCTCTGTCCAATCCTCCATCCAATTCTTTATATTGAAACCAGCAAGGATTTCAATGGTGACACTGATTTAGTTGACTGAAAATGTGACTTCAAGATGATAATCTTTAAATCAACACTAATGTAGGACAACAGCGATACTAAAGCTATTGAATAGTATCTTTCTTGAAAATCTGATCACACATATTATGAAACACCTTTGGGTTGAATATATAATATATACAATTAGACTTCCACATAAAAAAGTGATCAGAGTACAAACCATCAACTCTCATGACACTACCACCCTTAGGTGAATAGATCACTTGAGCAACAACCTTCCTCTATCTAATACTTTTTATGCTCGTCTCAAAATTTTATGTAAGGTTAATACCTTTGGGTCGAATAACCAAATATAAAATCAGAGACATCTCCCAATATGTAAGCAAAACAATTCAGAATATTGTCTTGAAAAGCCACTTTAGTGACTACATTCTTATCAGCATCCAAAAAGTTCGCAAGCACAAGGGATATATCTTTTATGTCATCCTCGCATTCTTTATTGGCATACCGTATGTGACAATGCAACCTCAATGAATGCAAAAATCCGAAAGCACAATTTCATTATCACACACACGTGTTGAAGACATTCTCCAAAAACTTCATTCTACACCTTCTTAAAAGAAAAATCTCAGTAGAGTGACTATTGTACGATCCCCAACACTAAAAATGAGATCCGAGACACGAGAATCTCATTTATCTCCCTCATACGAAGTCCGAAGCATGAAAATTCAATCAAAATCTAATTCAAAATACCTTAATTCCTTTTTCTGGAGTTAAACTTTAATTTATTACTAATATAATAAATCCATAAAAATAGAAAAAGGTTACTTTATAAATTTTTCGGATCCCAAAACTAACCCAAAACACCCCGGAATATCTTTACAGAAAATCTGGATTTTTTTCTTTTTTTTTGAATCATCGTAGTTGATGCCAGCATTGTCCGTATGACGCATGCCACGCGGCCAAATGTGCCCCTCAAGTGTCTAGTGCGTGTGCACACGTAGACGCCCGGAAATGTATTGCGCATCCCTTCTCACCACGTATCGTCCGCGTGGACAGTTTGGATGGGCGCGTGCCATGCACGCGCTCGCCGTTCCACGCGGATCAGTGTGCAAACCGCGAGTCGCGTGTGCAGTGCACACATGACACACGTCCGTTGCTCCGTGGAGTGACGTGTGGCGCTCACACACGCCAACTTGTACGCGATCCTTGTTGTTGCTGTTGCGACACGCGCCTGATGGTCTTCCTCTTCTTTAACACCGGAAGTGATTTTTGACTTCCCAGGAGCTCGCTTTTTGCTCCGTTCAGCCCGTTTTTCATAGCTAATCTTATGTATGCCATTTTTACGAATTATATACGTAAAAAAATTGAAAAACGAATCAAAAACCAAGAAAAGCCAAATGAGATAAAAAATTGAAAAACCTTCGTTTCTGACAATTCGATCACGTAACTGCTCTGATACCACATGTAATACGTAGAGAGAGCTTTATTACGTACCCAAGATCTACATGAAAGGATTAAAAACGAAAGTAATACAGAATACCTGAATTTTGGTTTCATCTCTAATTCTGATGTCGATTCCGAGCTTCAAACGTCTCTGAATCTTCCGGGATTTTTAGTGGAAAGTGATCACCGACTCATGGGTTAAACTTTTTTACAGTTTCCTCAAAATACGAGCTTTCCTAACCGGTCAGGAATCCTTTTGCTCGTGAATGATTTCTTGCGTAACTAAAGGAGACCTTAACCTTTATATAGTTTCCATATCGGATTTTTCCATCACAATGTCGATATGGACTCGGTCTACACTAATCGGGACCTATTTTTCACCTGAACTTTGACTTATTAATCTAGATTATTTATTGGGCCACTTTATTATCTTTATTTGAATCAAATGACGCAACTTAATCGATAATTTATTTAAAAACTAAAATTATAATTAAGGTTGTCCAATTTTACGAGACATAGACAAAATTATTCCTAAAGAAAAAAATGTCTTACATCCTCAACTTCCATTATTGCACGCAGTTGGTTTAACAGGTCCCATCAACTAACAGTTGATTACCTTTTGATTATACGGACATACGAGAACTACAATGTCAAGAGAGAAAAGCTGCAATGTTGATGATTCTTATTTATACGCACTTCTTTAATTTCATAGAGGACTTCCAACTATCATTCAGCCAAGTCAAGTGTGTGAAGGGCTCAAAAGAAATACACCGTATAGACAGATCGTTGGTTTAAAGTTACAGTAGACTGTTAGTTGAAAGGGTGAAAACTACAAAATCTGAACTCTTGTACATAGCCGAAGCATGGTCCCTGAATTCTGTGGTCCCAATATATGTAGTCCTTTAAAAGGGCCCTAGTTGTTTACGTTTCAGCTAAATTATTGGTACAAAAGGCTTGACACTTTATGTATATCTATGATTGGAGAGTGGATAAAACAGCAAGAGATGGAATTAAGTTTGTTTCCATTTTACGTGAAAGTGTTCACCAGAAGTAGAGAAACATGGAGGCGGTGGCTAAAACAAGAGAACGAGATAGAAGAAAATAACAATGAGAAAGCCACATAATCTGGGGAATATATCATCTATCTAGAACTGATTTCTTAAACAAAAAAATCGTTTCCCATAATTTGCGGTCCTAGCATTAAAATTATCCTGGAATTATTGGAGATAGAAGAGCTGGTTGAGGAGTGAGAGCAACCAGAACTTGGCCTATCATTTACTGTATTAGACGTCTGCCTGGCATGTCGGTGGGTCCTTTTTGGCGATTTCTCTGTCATGGCTTATCAACGTGGGTGATGTTTCTCCTATGTCCATCGATAAACGTGAAAAAGGATAAAGTACAGCACCAAGTCTTTTTCACGTGGCCGCTAGTTGGTATAATTGAGCAAATTTTCTGTCTAATATTATAATATTTTAGTCATTTATTTATGTGAGTCTCACGTATGTCTCAGATAGATCCCGTAAAATAAATAGTTAAAATTCTATGAAACAAAATAAGACAAAGTAATATTAGGCAAAGAATCTTTTCTAGTACAGTTTTCTCTAGATTTGATATAAATAACATAACTGCGGTTGAATGTCTATCGCTATTATCTTTATATATTCAACCATTGGTGAAACTATTCAGTTTCCGTCAGGATGTCCTTAAGAAATAAGAACTCCGTTGACAAGTATTCAGTTTACAACGAGTATAGATCAAAAGCAAAAATTTTGAAATTGATGCTTTCTTTTGAGATATCAAGCCAATGATCTCCAAAATTCAATTCAGTATAACTTTAAAGAAGAACAAAGACAAAGACGTGTTCATATTTTATACCACATATAATATATTTAGTTTAAAAGAAGAACACGAATGAAAACATGCTTGTGTCCTTGTTCGTTTTTTTTTAGAAGAATATAAATATACACATGCTTACATCTTAGGTTGTGTACTCTTTTAAAGAGCTCAACGATCGTGTGTCAGGTCGTGTTCTAAGTAAATGATATTGTGACTTAAAAAAATCCAAAGATATTATGCCATATTGAGTTTGAATAATTTAATTTAATTTATTTGTAGCTTGTTTAGATGTTAGTGTTGAGATTTTTCTCCATAATTGTTAGGATTCTACAATTGTAAACATATTCTTAGAGTTCTAATTATAATTGCAGGATTAATTGTTGGGATTTTCTCTCTTATTGTGCATCATAACTAATATGTTTCCTAGAAATTAAGTAATGATGAACAAATTTATTTTTCCTTCTTCTTCTCATCTTTCGAGTTGGAGTTGGTATGAGAGTGTACAAAACCTTTTTGAAGATGAGTGAAAATTTTGTTTATGTTGTTATTCAATCCGAAGGAGTTTTTAATATAGACGTCATTTTTTTATAAATCAAATTCTAATTATGTTCACAATTGACGGAGATGTATATTGCTGAAAGGGGAAAAATCTTTGATATCTGTGGCAAAAGCCACCTATAGAATCTAAAAATGTGTATAGAAGTAGTATGCAAAAAATAAAAAAGTTAAAAGATGGTTGTTGATGTCTATAAATCTAGAGATTATGAATCGATACTTATGGTTACCCGTAGCCCATGAAATCTAGAGTACACTAGCAAAAGCCTTCCATGATAGAAGTGATGAATTGCAATATTTTGCCCTGAACAAAAAGGCATTCGCTACAAATCAAAGTGGAAGACAATAAAGAGAACTTAAATGATAAAATGAAGTTGTCTTATTGCTCATGAAATGAGTAAGTCACAACTATATATAGTGAACCAAGTTCTTTCAAGATGATATGGAAACTTAAAAGACAACCTTGGTATTTTAAGTAACAATATCAAGCAGGTGTATTGGAATTAATGTTTTCTTTTGAAAAATCAAGCGAAGAAGCCTCAAGTACGATTCAACTTATCTCAATAAGTTTAAAAAAAAACGCAGGTAAAGATACACGTATGTTTTATATTATGTACAATATATTTAGTTTTAGGAAAAGAATACGAGCAACGGCACATCTGTGTCCTTGATCACGTGTTTTCAGAAGAACACAAGGCAAAATTGTTAGCTTAATTTTTTTTTCTGTTCTAGTTTTGAACTGATTTATTCCGAAATACATAGCCCACGCTTAGATTTTTTGACAGATAAAAGAGTATTACCTTCATCAGGATTAAACTAATTAATATGGAAGTAGTTGTTACTTGTTTGGTCCTAAGCTGTGTGTATAGAGATGAAGTTTTCTCACGTTCATTGATTGACTTAGCATGAACCAAAATTTTCTGTCCAATATTACTCTATCTTATTCTGTCTCATGAAATCTCAATCATTCATTTTGTGAGACCTATGCGGGATCCACTTGGAATTTATATATGACCCACATAAATAAACGACTAAGATTTATTGGACACAATAAAATACCATAATATTGGACAGAAAATCTGGACTCCTGTGACACTCCTCTCTATAAAAAAGCATAGCCCACGGAGAGACTCTTGAGCAAGCACAAATTATACTTCACGTTCACCTTTTTGTCTCCATTCTTCAACACGGCACGTTCATTCATGGCATTCAAAAGCAATATTATGGTGTGCACACCATTAGAATGTGAGAGCTCAGCAGAAATGCTGTCTTCCATGGACAAAGCCAAGGAAGGAGGCGCTGATCTTGTTGAGCTTCACTTTGATTCCGAGACTTTTTCTCACATTTCCCAAGTCGAAAGGCTTATCAAATGTAGAAGTCTCCCTTCCATTGTTTCTTTCAGGTATGTGGATACATATGTGTATGATATACATGTTTAATTTCCAGTTACTGTTCTCTCATCATGAATATTCCTACACTTCAGTGCTTTATTGTTCTCCTTCTTGGTCTCTTCTTCATGTTGTAATGTTGTCTACCCTCAATTAGTACACAAACTTCGATGATCACAATGACAGTTTATTACCTGATAACTGTTATATTATCATCAAATCACCACTGTCATATGATGAACTGTGTAATGCATCGTCAAGAAGGACAGTACTCCACAGGAAAAAAAAGATAATTACGAATTCAAAAAGAATTAAATCTGTAACAACTTGATATCGGTTTAATGCCAATAGTCATTAGCTCTACTTAATTCACAACTCCATCATTTTCATCTTTACATCACTACCAAATGGTCCCCTCGACGATTGATCCACTAGCCAAATCGGGGGTTGAGTGATCGGCGGAGTTTGTGTTATTGGCAGTTGATGGCAAGCATTAATGAGGTAATGCAAGTGCCACGCTACTCCATTCTTCGAGCTTGATAAGACATGGTGCTTATTCTAGATAAACTGTGGCTTGTACGGTGGGTTGGTTGTTAGCTTCTGGTCCCGTCTTTCTGCATTTTTTGTGTATGTGTACATTGTATATACAAACATACATACATACATACATATAGATAACTTAACTAAAATTTTTAATGAAAACTTTAAACTTTATTAGCTTAATAATATGTCATGCCAATTCAATTACAAACTATTTTTAATTAGCTACTTGAATATGTTAACTTCTATATATATATATATATATATATATATATCATCAACTCATCGACTATCAACGTATGTACGCGATTACACTGCAGCATCAATTCGTGCCCTTCTCACTTGTTTGTGAACGAGAACAGCTAAACTGGTTTATTCATCCTCTGGAACTGCACAAGTTCTGAGAAGAGAAGATTTTGATCTTTTGCCTGTTGATAATTATAATATTGTCGGAATCTCATGGTTGTCCTACCTTGGACCTACAAGAACTAACGATTAAGGAGCTAATCTAGGTGTTTCTTGTGCAACCACTACGTACATAAAATAATTTGCCACATGTTTTTCTTGTTAGTTGATCAGTTGTGTTTCTTAAACAGATTACAGAACCATAATCTTTATTTTTCCAAGTGTAAATAAGACTAGAAGTTCCCAAAAAAAAAAAAAAAAGAAATTGGAAAAAGTTTCAATGTCCTGAGCTAGACAGTCTGCTCCTGGTAGCTCTATTTAAAGCCTTTATCATCTCGAAAGCACAAAATTTTCATCTTTCTGTGACTGCACAAATACAAATTGGCTTGTAGTTATTCAACATAGCATGTGGCCTTGCCGGGCTACTGATTGCTTCTTTGGCAATTTTAGCATTTGTTGAACTTAACCTACCTGCCTTCCTTGGATATAAATCTGGAATCTGTAGTTAAATGTCGTAAGGACCACCTGGGACATCATTCATTTACTTCTGAGGGGTGGAATGAAGACGGAATTTGGATCATCAATGACGATCACATTGTTTGCAACCACCCATTTTTGTTTGATGCAATCAATATTGTTTGAATCCAATATTAATGAATTGTCACTTCCACAATATACAAGTTTACTTTGATATTCCAAAATATTAAGAATATTGAATTTTAAAACAAATGTTAACCTATTTAAACACAAAGTGAAGATATTTTTAGATTTGACATCACTAATATGACCGGCGGGCTTAACTGAAATTCTTGCCCTGTTAACAGGCTAAAGTCATCGAGAACTTTAAGCAACGTTGAAAGAAAGGATACTTGTATGCAAGTACTGAGACTGGCTCTTGACTTAGATGTGGAATTTGTTGAAATGGACTATGAGGTAATCAGAAAAAAGAATTTCCAGTTCATTCCTATTGAATACTGAATCAAGTTGACAAGGAAATATTGAAATATCGTTTCCCCACATGAAACGCTTACAGATAGCTTCAGACAGCATCATGGCTGACTATTTCTACAACAGATCCAATACCAAACTAGTTGTATCAAGCTATGTCAATGGAGAGAAACCTTCAGCAGAGAAGCTTGGTCATCTGATCGCCTGCATGCAATCTACTGGAGCGGACATTATCAAGCTCGTGATAGATGTCCATTACATCACTGATTTGGCCCCTGTGTTTCAGATGCTAACTCATTGTCAGGTATTCGTTTTGACACACGCACATAAAGGAAAAGACAAAACACTAACGGGGATCTTATTTCTTCGAATGCAGTTGATTGGGACAATCTTTCCGGCAAATTAATTGTAAAGTTCCTTGCTTTAAACTTGGAAAAATGTATTATTCTCGACCAATCCACTCACTCTAGTTCTTTCGTCTTCAGGTGCCTTTTATTGCTCTTGCAGTGGGTAGTAGAGGCCTCATATGCCAACTTTTAGGCCCAAAATTTGGAGGATTTTTGGTTTATGGAACTCTGAAAGGCAAAGAAGTACCTGGGATGCCAACTCTACTTAGTCTCACGCAAGTTTATAAGCCTGAATACATAAATCCTGACACCAAAGTCTTTGGTCTCATTTCAAACCCAGTTGGACACAGCAAAGGTCCTATTCTACACAATCCTGCTTTTAGGCATATAGGATACAATGGAATCTATGTTCCTATGCTAGTGGATGACATCAAAGAATTTTTTAGAACCTATACAAGCTCCGACTTTGCTGGTTTCAGGTATATAATAAACCCCTTCTATTTATTTCAAGTTTTATAGCTGTTAAACACTATTAGACTTCATCAGCTCTGCATTCTCATGTTATAGTCAATGTCAACTAGTATTGTCATTTGATAAATAGTCATTTCCCTTCTGCTCAATGCTTGTAGTGTTGGGATCCCGCACAAGGAGGTGGCAGTAGGATGCTGCGATGAAGTCCACCCACTGGCTAAGGTCAGGAAACTCCAATAAGTTAGAAAACAGTTATCATGCATGGCAGATTGGAGTTTTGCTCTGTTCAAGTTGGATTTGTTCCACAATGATATCAAAGTTCACGTGAACGTGAAACCAAATTATTTTATCTGATTTAAAGTCTTCACGTGCCAAGATTCTTAGTTATACGCATAAATGTCATCTCATTAAAACTGCAGCTTGAAGAGTAATTACAGGATCAAATAGCTAAATAACAGATGTGATAAGTTCTTGCTTGTTTGATTGAAATTTTTTTTATAAGCTTCTAAACAGCTCAATTCTTTGTGAATCAGTCCATAGGAGCTGTGAATACCATAATAAGGAGGTCTGATGATGGGAAGCTTGTTGGTTACAACACAGATTGTGAGGCTTGTATAACTGCAATTGAGGATGCAATGACAGGTACCATACTGGTTGATTATCTCTGTTCAAAGAGAAGTACTAAAACTTACCCTTTATTTAACTTCAGAAAATCCATTTAGTAGATTGAGTTGGAAATACCATTGGCAACTAGATAAATCTTTCTGGTATAGAACACATGTTTGTGTTGATTCATGATTTGTCTGAAAAACAATTATTAACTAAGAAAGCAATTTTGGAAAAGCAGATAGAGGATTAACAAAGAAAGACGCAGCCGATCCATCTCCTCTGGCTGGGAGAACATTTGTGCTGGTTGGAGCAGGAGGAGCAGGAAGAGCACTTGCTTTTGGTGCCAAAAGCAGAGGGGCTAGAGTTGTTATATTCAACCGCAATTACGGTAAGCAAAGTGAAGAATATTCTGATTTCTGAAGGAATCTCATCATTCTTGTATTTCTAACTGCGGACTTTTTCCAAAAAGAGAGAGCAAAAGCCCTGGCTCAGGCGGTTTCTGGAGAAGCGCTACCTTATGAGATTCTAGACTCCTACTGTCCGGAGAAGGGAATGGTCTTTGCAAACGCTTCCGCAGTTGGAATGGAACCAAACACAGTTCAAAGCCCTCTGTCGAAGGTTTCTAGTTTCACTTTTGATTCTTAAGTAGATACTAATCATGAATCTTATACCAACATTTTAGTATCTGCATGGACAGGAGGCTTTAAAATCGTATGAGTTGGTTTTCGATGCTGTTTATACGCCCAGAAATACGAGACTCTTGCAAGAGGCGAGAGAGGTGGGTGCTACTGTAGTGAGTGGAGTTGAGATGTTCATCAGGCAGGCTCTTGGCCAATTCAGACTGTTTACTGGTGGCTTAGGTATCAATCATCCACTAGTTCATCACCTCACTTCAAATTACCGAACAGAACAACAATTTCTTGTGTAGTCTCAGAAGAATCTTGTGTTTGAGGAAATCAGGGTCATAATTCTTCAGCAGAAGATAGATATTGGGTTCTAACATTCTGCTTCCTTTGTTTTGCAGCTCCAGAGGCGTTCATGCGGAAACTTGTGTTAGAGCAGTTTTGATCAGCAACAATCTGACCGACTGCCGAATTTTTCAGCATAGCAATTCCATACGCAACTGGCATAATCAAGCTATGAAGATGGGAGTGAGTTACCTATCTTAAATTAGGATGTTATAAATATGCTGCCCATCACTTGCCTCCTGTAAGAAGATGATAATTGCCTCTATATTTCTCCTTCAAAAAGGAAAAAGAAGAATACAACTTGCATTCAGGTGCAATGCTCCTACAAGCGTTTTATGTGATTGCAACGAATACAACATTCTCAAATGTACACTGTTATAAAGGTCACAGGCCACATACTCAAAACATACTTATTAACAATGAATACTAGTCATGAATCCAGAGTAAACAACATGCAGTAGTTTACATCTGGATGAAGCTACTGATAATAACGGTGGCAGGACTAAGAAGTTTAAAGACTCACAGGGCCCTTTTTCCAGTAAACTAGCCCTTATCTTTCCTTCCAGGTACAAGTTCATTAAATGACCTGAGATTTTGGTTTTCAGGTTTTCTATTACAATATGGTTTCCTCTCTGCGCCTAAAAATGTCCATTCGATGATCAAAAAGAAAAGAAGAAATTGAAAACAAATGAAGAGGGCATTTTAATCCATATTCAGCAAGATTTACTTCATTTCAGAATCTTCCCAGCCTAAATCATCATCGCAACTGATCAGGTGCAGGCAACTCCAAGCTCTTGAACGATGTGAAACCTCCATCAACCACCAAATTATGACCACTAACGTACTTGGCATCATCAGAGGCAAGGTATAGTGCAGCATTAGCCACGTCAATCGGCTCACAGTTTGCACCCTTCAGAGAACCAACAGCATACACCATATCCAAAATTCGCTGAGCATCAACCCCATAATAAACTTGGCTCAATTCCTCCATCACAAACGAGGTTGGAATAGCAAAGGGTGATATGCAGTTGATGCGAATCCCATATTGGCACAGCTCCGCCGCCGCAGACTTGACAATGCCAATGACCGTACACTTAGATATCGAATAAGTGTGCTGTGCTAATCCAGCCATAGTTCCTGTGACACTCGCCGTGCAAAGAATGGAGCCAGTTCGTCGTGGGATCATCACACGAGCCGCATGCTTCACACCGGCCATGACCCCTCGGACGTTGACGTTCATAACCCTGTCAAACACTTGAAGATCGAGGTCCGTGATGCTTGGAGGAGACTTACATGCCACTCCTGCATTGTTGTACATGATGTCGAGCTTACTGTATTCAGATACGGTAAAATCGACAGCATTGGCTATGTCGGATTCTTTGGTTACATCACATGAGAAGAAGGTGGCATTGGGTCCCAATTCTTGGGCAGTTTCATGGCCTAGTTGGCGTTGGATGTCAGCAATCACAACTTTGGCACCATTATTGATGAATTTGGTTGCAGCTGCCTTTCCTATGCCACTTGCTGCTCCTGTGATTAGTGCAACCTTGCCTTCTAGCCTACCGAGTCATGATAAGCTAATTTAAGTTCCAACACTAAAATGTAGTGTTTGAAATTATATAAACTGCTAAATATTGAATTATTTTGAAGAATTGAGACTTCAGGTGGGAGAAGGAAAAAACATGTCTAGACTAAAGAGGATAACCCAAAATTACATTAAACACTTTCCTTCAGCTTTTCCTCTCATTCGGACATCAAACTTTGATGTTATGTACCACTTGAAAACAACTAAGACCAACTGGAAGTGAACAAAGACACCAAGAGACGACAACTTAGGCATGCTCTGATGATGTGAACTTGGACAGCCAATAATTGGCCACCTCGACCAACAATCAGGAAAGAATTTTATGAACCGGTACTGCTTGGTCATTGGTGTCAACAACGTTAAGAAATTAACGAGTTTTCACTATAAAATTTTTAAGGGTAAAAGCTTATTATTTTGAATTATTTATAATTTAATGATTTTAAAAGTAAACTATCTATTAAAATGATGATTGCTGTATGTAAATAATATGTATGATTAGTCAATTTCAATTTTGATTTTTTTTTTGCCTTAATTTAAACATTACTTCTCCTTGATCATAAGGAAAAACATGAGCTCATCAAATTATTACTTTATTCAGTTATTAACAGATGTTGGGTTGGCAATTGATTTAGTATTAATGTAGCGGATTGACTTTTCTTTAAAATAGTTACAAAACTCTGACGAGACAAGTTGCCACCCAAAAGTTTGTCAGTTTGTTCTTTTTCTTGACGTTTCAGATGTCTATGCTTTTTGACACTCACAATTACTTGGGATCTAAATGAACAAAGCTAATATCTTTAGACAAAATTACCAAGAAAATCAAAGAAGAAATAAGTTTTAAGTTTCTCACTCACACCTTCCAGGCTGGGATGAGAAGCCTCTGATGAAGATCCTGGCAAGTTTTGAAATGGAGGCACTCCTGCTGTTTCCATATAATGCCAAGGGTGTTAAGTAATACCAGGAAACATTAACATTTATTGCAAACAATCACCAAGAAACCCCATAAAGCCTGACCCTTATACGATTTTGAAGAATATATATTGAATCTGTCTAAACAAAGACCGCAGACTTTGGTTGTATTAATTAGTAAAAGAAGAAACTGCAGATTCTGAAGTCAAGTGCTGTCTTTTTAACTGATATAGTAGTATCAGGAAAAGAAGAAACATGGAGAAAAGATCGGGTCGGATATCCATGGAATGGAAAAGAAGACACAAACCTGAATCCAGTCTGGAACATGCTTTTGTAGCAGAAGTGGAACGCTAAAAGAAGGCAATTGCACGCCAGGACAGAGCTTTTTGCTTGGAGAGTAGCTAGCCCCACAAGTAAGAGTCAAGAATTGGAGAGGAGCAAAAAAGAATAGGTTTAGAAAGACAAAATATGCCCTTGCAAGTTGCTGATATAGGATCTTATAATAGAGGCAAAATGGTAAAATAAGTGAATAATTTGCTCTCAACATTTTACAAGAACGAATCTTCTTAGGCAGCAGGACTCCTTTATGAAGAATTATGCATGGCCTATTAATTTATTCCCATCTTTATAGGACATGTCGAATTTTATCATTTGAAAGAAAATAAGGTTATCCGTTATTAAATATTATCTCAGATTTCATTTTGATATGGTATAATATTAATATTAAGTGCCAACCTTTTGTCATGAAATTATAATAATATAAATTTAATATAATAACTATCTTTTTATTCTTATTAATATTATTTTCCACACATTTCTCATCTAAACAATAATTATAAAAATTAATATAAAAAGAAGATCACTTAACTCTATATAAGACTAAGAATAATAAAAATTAAAAAATATATATGCATTTATGATAAGTGAATTTAATTTTAAATGCTATCTTTACATATTTCAAAAATTATTATAATAATTTTCACGTTTATACATTAAAAATATATACAATGTCAATATAAAATATATATAATTTAAAAATATTTTAATTTATGTTAAACTAATATATTTAATTATGTAATCAATAATCACTTCGAATTAGTCTAACTACAAAAAAAAAGGTTTTTTATAAAGTCATTCTTTTTTATGTATAAATAATTATTATTTTATTTAAGAAAAAGTTAACTTTTTTGCAATTTAGTCATGAGACTTTTTAAAATTACAATTCAGACCAATATTTGACCCATATTCTGATTACCGAGTGCTAACCAAAAGAGCTTATACCACCTGGTGGCAAAATTTGATACAAAATTTTCTCATTCAGTATAATTTTTTCTCATTCGGTATAATTTTTTAACCAATGTGACCGATGCTAGCCAATACTAACTGATAGTGTATGGTATTCCCATAATCCAAATTTTCAGGTGATAAGTGTTTTGACATTTGAACATCAATATATTAGACTTCATTATTATTAAATACTTACAAATTAATTTTAAATATATTAAACTAATTTAAAACCTCCTAAATTAATACTAAAATGTACCCATAAAATTTTTTATTGTATAATAAAGATAATTTGTATTTTAAATTTGGAAAGCTATAAAATTTAAAGGCTTATATTTAAAATAAATTGAAACATCTAGTATCCTGTTGATAAAATTGCAAATAAGATTTTTAATAAAAATTAACGGTTGAGGGGATAAGTGTTATAAAACCAAAATTACAAGAAGTTATTAATACCTTTAAAAATTAAGGGGGTATGTCGATAATATGTCAAGCCTTTAGATGATTATCCATTTCATCACCCTACCTTCAAGTAAGTATTCTATCCACTGTCTATTCTTATGTTCTTTAACATTGATGGAAATGTTAGGTTTAAGCGAGGGGGAGAGTGTTTTAGAATTTTATAAAAACGTTGTTTTTCATTTTTGTGTTTGGTTGCTTATTTTTATATTTTCTTTGCGTTTTATATGTGTGCTTGTTTCTTTTGTGATTTAAATGTTAAACTTTGTCTTGTGATGCATGCCATAGGAAAAAAAAAAAAACGAGTTAGGTATGAGAGTGACACATGTTGATTATTTAAGTTAACGTGGATTTGAGTGATGATTAATTATGATGGTTGATTTTGAAAAGGAAACTATAAAAATTTGGTAATTTCAATATAACTCACTGAGTGTTTGAGCCAATAGATTGCAACATCTATAGCAATTTTTCTTACTGTTTGATACTCTTCTACTTGAAAATTTCTCTAAAACTTGTATTGAATCAATTGAGTTTACATTGATATATGTGTGCATGAAAATGATTAAAGTCTTCTTCTTTTTTAGCCTTCTCATCCTAAATAGCCTACCAAATGCATTGACAATAGTAACCCCCTTTGACTCCATTTTCTTTCAATGTTTAAAACCCATAAACTAAGCCTGAGCCTCATTATACCTTTACCTAATCTTAGGATTGGTAGAGTATTTAAATCGCTTAATTGGTAGGTTTGAGGAGAGTGACTAGAGTAGATATAGCAGTTTACTTTATACATCATGGTAGCGCATTTAGTAGTAACTAGGAAGAATGAGGAACAATTAAGAAGGTATGGACTTGATCATAATATGTGTATGTCTACCACATGAAATAATCAAATTTCAAATAAATTTCACACTCAAATTTTTAAACAATATTTGATAAAAAAGAAAAGAAAATTTCAAAAAAAGAAAATTAAAGATTAAGAACTTTTATGTGACATTTCTTCTTAAAGTAGCAAAAGAGTTAGTCCATTTATCGACAAAGTTAGGATTAAATACGTTATGTAATTAAGTGTTTGAATGCTTGATTGGAGAGTGTCAAATATTTTGAGATGTTGTTGTATTTGAATCTTGAATGCTTGATTGGAGAGTGTCAAATATTTTGAGATATTGTTGTATTAGTGATTCAAAGGCTCTACTAAGCTCTAATATTTAAACCACTTTATCAAAAAAATTCTCACCTTAACCCCATTTCCATTACAACTTGTGAATAAACTCCTTTTGATTTGTGCACTTAAATAATTTAAGTATTGGAGGTTTGGCATATTTGCAAGTTTATAATAATTCACTCATAGGAAGAATTTGAGTGAAACACTTGAACTCCTTAAACACTTGAGCAATATAAGTGAAATCAATGAGGAGATTCATAAAAATTTTTGCACCTATTTTCTAATGAAGTTGTGTTAATTATTATTCGCGTTTCTTGTGAAGCTTGACTATAATATTTTATGTTACTTGAGTATTGACTATATTTATATCCTAAGATGTGTTGCCAGTTGTTCTTCACTTTAACTTTAATGTTTTTGTTGGTTGAGGATGAGCAAGGGTTTGGTATGGGGAAAAATTGATAATAGTCAAATTATGCATGGTCTTGATTTTAATTCCCTTAATTTTTGGTGTAATTATGCTCTTACTAATGAGGGATTCTTTATTCTTTTTTTTTTCTTAAAGTTTTGGAGCTTGATTGAACATTAATTGGAAGGAAAAGGTCAATAAAGTGAATAAAAGAGATTGATTAAGAAGGAAGAAGTGGAGATCTTATAAAAATTCATAAGATGTGGGCACGCCTAGGGGACATATGAATTTTAACATAGGTTTTTAGGGCTTTTAATTTCGCTTTAGTTCAGGACAAACTTTTAATAAGAGGGATTAGTAGTTGTCATTAGCAGTTACCCCTCTTACTCATTTCTTTGTGAAAATGACGTCTCCCTCTTAAAAACACTCAAGATCACTTTTTTCATGTATTATTAGGAGATCAAAACTATAATATGTGACTCAATTTATAAGTCCACATACTCAATAAAATATTAAATAATCATAACATCAGCTAATAATATCTTACAAATGTCAGTAATAATAAAATCACTAAAAATAGTACCAATAACAACAAAATAGCAATAGTAGCAATCAAATAACAATATTAGATTGCAAAACACTAAGAGAATTGCATTAACAAACACACAAGTGATCATGATTTATGAAAAAATTTCTTCATACATTTCTAGATATAAAATCATTAATAATATTATCAAGATCGATATTGTCCAACATATTATTCTTGATACATAAAATAGTTAAATCATTCAATCTTTCTTGTGACATTGATAACTTCAAGTAGGTTTTCAATAATTTTAACTTTGAAAAACTTTTCTTAGCTAATGCTATAGTCACATATATAATGAAAATTACAATTACAAAAATTAAATTATTTATTAACATTTAATTATATTTTTATAAATAATAAGTAATCTAAAAATTAAAAAAGGAGAAAAATTACAATATCAATTAATATAAATTTTCTGATTTAAAATGTTAATATAGTGTCCAAGAGAATCACAAATAAAAAATTAATTATAATATATTCAAATATTAAGTAAGCTAAAAATAGATTAAAAAATTACAAACTTTACCTTAAATTATCACTCAAAACTTAGAATTCAAATTCGTAAAAATCCTTTGCTGCAAATTTTGAGTTGAAGTATCTTAAATTCATATGTTGATGGATAAAAAAAAAAGAGTGTAAGATACTTCAAATGAATTTATAAGTATAAGAAGCTAACGTTTAACTTCAAATGAAAGTTAACGTTAGTCTTGGAAGATGAAAAGATTATGAAGTAACAAGGGAATTATCTCAACCCAAATTTATCTCTTCCCCTCTCTGCAACCATTAAATAACATTTAATACCCTCCAATAACAATGATAGAAAATTGAAAATGATAACTCTCAATACAGATGAATGGAATTAAGACCAAGCTAAGAGTGGAATGAGAGCAAATTGAGAACAATAGTAGTATGCTTTTGCTTTTTGGACTTCAATACTTGATCATATGATCTTCCTCTATTTATTTTCAAGCTCTAAGATGATTGTAGCCATTGTGGACCTCCTTCTAGCCGTTGCTTGATTTCTCATAGACGTTGTTTAACTTTCTCCTTTCCATTTGTGATTGATCCGGATAAATTTTTGTTCAGCTCTATCTGATAGTCGACTAGTCGAGCTGTTATAGTCGACTAGTACTAACGTTTTTCACTGCAGATTTCATCTCCACTCTTCCATCAGTCTACTAGTTCCATGATAGTCTACTAGTGCAGCTATATGACTGATTTGTAGTCGACTTGTAATATTTAAGTCGACTTGTTTCAAGCCCCATATGATGAATCTTAATTTATTAGTCGACTTATGATATGATAGTCAACTTATGATATGATAGTCAACTTATGCTGTCTCCAACGGATATATTTAATCAGATCTTCCCATAATCTTCATGTTTAAGTCTCTTACACGTTTGAAGATTATTTCCATCTGGATTTCATAATGATTTATATCTTGCCCACAGAGGATTAATGCTTGTCTTGATTTTATTCAATCCAAAACACCTGAAAAATTTCTTAACCAATTCTATACATTTTATTATTATTAAAACATAAGTAAGATTTAATTTGTCAACTACTATTGGTCCAACAATCTCCCCCTTTTTGATAATGACAAAACACTTAGAAATTGTTTAAGAAATGAAAACAAGAAACATGGATCGAGGTTTTTATGCCTTGTCTTTTTGTTAGATTGTGTTCCCCTTAATCATATAAATCATTGAATTCAATAACCTTGCAAAAAAACAAAGTCATAAAATTTGTATAATCCATAATTCAAATTAAGATTATATTTGAAAATATAAATAAGTTAAAAAAAATTGAGCCCCCAATGGAAATTCATCTCTAACCATTGATCCCACGTGTATGGAAGAATCATTATAAGTTACAACTCTGACTTTAAATAGATTAATGAGATGGAGTGCAATGAACAAGCTATGCATATGAAGTTGCTCATTCAAGAGGATTTTAAAATCTTCTCCGCATTTGTGTATGGCTCTAATACAGCTTTCTAAAGAACAAATATATGGAATAGTTTGAAGACGATACAAAGGAGGTATTGTGGACCCTGGTTGATATGTGAAGACTTCAATTCAATCCTATTTAGGACGAAGGTTGAAGGGAATTTCAGTTTAAAAAATCCTCAAAAGATTTCACGGTGTGTGTTGAGCATATGGGGATCACTAACCGCAAATGTGAACGACATACTTTCATATGGAGCAATAAGTAAAACTTAGGTTGCTTTATTAGAAAAAAAAAAGATTAGATAAGGCTTTAATTAACCTTGATTAGTTAACCCAATTTCCTTAAAGTAAGACAAGCTTTATAGAGCTCCTCTTCTTAAATCATAACCCTATCAAAGTAATGACATCTTTCAAAAGGTTAGCAGGAACTTCCCTTTTAGATTTAATAACTTTTTAGTTCATGATGTTATATTTTATTTAGCTATTAACTAAGCATTAGAAATCTCTATCTTTGGAACTAAACAATCTAAATATGTGCAAAAGCTAAAAACTATTATTACAAAAAGGTTTTTATACCTCAACAAGTTGTTACCATTGCTAAGGAGAAGCTGGTTTCCACTCAATTGAACCTCTCTATAAATCCTAGAGACTTTTTCTTTTGAATAAGGAAAATATGTGACATCTATAGATTGGTTAGAGCTTAGGATGAGTAAGTAGATGTTGGAGCAGATGAGGATTATCTCAATATACAAGAGCAGTAGCTGAGATTGGATCCTCTAAGCAGCTAACAAGAAAGGTTGAGCATCAAGATGATTCCTCAGACAATGTGAGCTTGATTAATGCATTTTATTTGTTTATTTAGAGTTTTTAATTATTTTGGTACTTAATTCATTTCTAGTATGTTTTTAGGTCTCAATTACCTTCATGGATCAATAGAAGAGCAAGTTAGGTATAATTAAGATAAAAAATTGAAGAACTGAAGTTGTTTTAGAAGGACACGTTAATGCTAGTAAAGGACACGCCCATTTAGGACATAGACATGGCTTTATGTAGGACCATATAATTCCATGTAAATGTTTACAAGTTTAAAGATGTTATTTCACCTATGTTAAGGTTAAGCATGCCTTTGTAGTGATTGACATGGTAGTTATTAATGGAGGATCAAGATTTCTAAGGGGAAACAAATTTGTTGACGAAAATTATCGACGGAAAAAGTCATTAGAGAAACAACCATAGGTAAATTTTAGCGACGGATATTAGGAATCCATCGGTAAATTTAGCGACAAAATTTTGTATTTCTGTTAGTAAAACTAGATAAATTTACCGATAGATATACAATATTTCGTCCCTAAATTTGTGACAGATTCCTAATATTTTGTCGGTGAATTTATCGACAGTAAATTGTAAGTTCGTTACTAAATTTATTAACAAATATATAGCATTCCCTCGCTAAATTTACCGAAGAACAACATTATCTATTGCTAAATTTTTAATGACAATGTTTTAATTACATTAGAAAATTTAGCTATGAAAAATTGCAACTGCCATTTCTCACTTCTTATCCAAGTTTTCTATTGATAATGTTTTGATTTTTTTCTACATTTAATTTATTTAAATAATATAACATTGATTGATAAATATAAAGTAAACATTATGTTGATTGGTAATATAATAAAAATATTATAATGTACATGAATAAGAATCTTGAAAATAATTGTAAATTAAGAAGTCATACAAAAACTTAAAAATAGCATACCATCAAATACATTTACTTATCCATTTAATCCACGCAGGTGGTGAAGCCAGATGCTCTAACTACTACAATAAGGTCATGTCCCCCCCTTTCAACTCATCCACCTCATTATAGAGTTAGGTTATGCACTCCATCAATCTCTCTATTATGCTTTCAAACTGAACGACTCTCTCATTTGATACGAACTGCTTACTAGATCCAACTATAGAGGATGTGGAGGATTATGAATAGCATGTATTTGAAAATAAACCTAAGCCAAATATCCTTCCATGACAGTCCCTACCACCCACTGCATCAAGATATGCCTGACTATCATCAACAGTTTCATAGTTCTGAGACTATTGTTCAATGCTTTCTTATATTTGGTCATATCATTATAGTTGTTTATATTAATAAATGATAATTTCTAAGAATTAATATTAAAGAATAGATTTTACATGCATAAAGTTGTATGCATCGGCTGTTGACGAAGGTCACACCATCATATTTCTTGGTGTGAGTGTGTAAAAAAAGTTAGTGTGGTGTAGGCTTCTTGCTTATAAACTTTTCCTACATTAGAATAAATTGTTATAAGTGAACTACAATTTACAAAAATTTTGATAGAATTTCCTCTATTTTAATGATATTTACCCCTTGTTAAATACAAAAATTAACTCAACAGCATAACCATTAATGGTACCAAATATTGATTACATTATTATTCTTTATAATAAACATGTTTTTATTCTAAAATTCATACATCAAATTACATTGAAATCAAATTTCATACATCAAAATACAAAAACAAGAATATAAGTTTAAAATTTTCAAACTTACAAGTTTTTGTGTATGCTCCTAGTGGATCATAGATCCTCCAATGTATACGAGTAGACTCTCTCTATCTAGTCCTCTATGTCTGTTGGCAAAATTGCGCTCTAAAATAGACATTGTCTCAGGTGATGTGGAATACTACTACCAACAACTTTATAAAATTTTTAGATATATTTGGTGTCATACACCATTCTTGTGTATTGAACCAAGAAAGTCTCTATAACATATATGAACTCGCCTCTCTCATACATTATAAATTAAATCATCAAATTTTGAATCCTAAAAAAATTCTTTCTAAAAAAATAAAAACATACTATAAGTTCTTATAAACGATAATATTTATCTAATTAATGCATAAAATTAGATAAAATAAAAAGATTAAAGAATATATTTTTGTACTTTAAACTCCTGATAATAAAAATCCTTTTTCGCCTTGGAGACATTCTTCCATGTATAATCCCCAAGATCTATTCTGTAGCATCCCACTCCCACGAGACCCGAACCCGACATCGACGGTGATATCCGAGCCCGCGACCCGCGAAGGTGGTATGCTAGAACAGTCAATACAGTTTAAAACTTGGTAATATATATATAGATATTTTTAAAACCCATCGAGTGCGCAAATATTAGTAAATAATTTGGGCTCATTCTAATACGAAATCATTTTCAATCAGAACATTATTTCGGTAATCAAATTACAATACAACATTAATCAATCGGGCACTCAGCGATACCAGTACCAATTTTGCGGAAATACAAATGTACACATAAGTCAAAAAGACACAAATGCAGACGTGAACTGATCCCGACCTAACTCTGACTTGCAATCGGTAATCATACTCCCGTGCCCAACGGGGTACTCTTCGATCCCTGAAAAATATTTGCAATGTTGGGTGAGTTTGCGAA
>JANJEY010000009.1:33189594-33203481 GCA_024703695.1 Erythroxylum cataractarum
CTTTCTTCTCTCCAGTTGCTCTCCTCATGTCTTTTCCTCTAGCATACAAACTCACTCTTTTCTCTTTCTTTTCACTCTTCTTTTCTTTCCCTGAACTTTTCTCTCCTGCACATCCCACTTTCTTTTCCTCACCTGCGCAGTCACTCCCCATTGAACCAATCTCTCTTTTCTTTTGGGCCTCTTTTCCCTCATCATTTTTCTTTATCTCACTACCCAAACGCTCCTCTCTTTGCAAAGCTTTAACCTAGTTTAGGTAGATCTCATGAGGCGATAAAGGTAACAAAGTGAAGTTCTTGCCCTTGACCTTGAATGAGTACTTGTTTGTGTACCCATCATGTGATACTCGCTTATCAAACTGCCAAGGCCTCCCAAATAGCAAATCTCCTGCCTCCATAAGTATCACTTCACACAATACCTCAGCCTTATACCTCCTTACAGAAAATGGCACCAGTACCTGTCTAGTCACCTTCACATCTACACTATCATTAAATCATTGTAAATTATATGGCTCCGGATATTTCCTACATGTCAAGCCCAATTTCTCCAACACAGTTCGACTAGCCCCATTGGTACAACTACCTCCATTTATGATCAAGTTACACACCTTTCCACCCACCAAAAACCTTGAATGGGATAGGTTCTCCCTCTGATCTAGAACTTCATCTCTAACTCTAGCACTTAACACTCTCCTAACTACAAGTGCTTCTCCTGTGACAGCTTTTTCCACACATTCATCATCATCATCACAAACACTATCTCATGAAAAATCATCACTATCCTCATAATCAATAACCCAATTATCCCTCATATATCACTTTTCTATTAGGGCATTGAGAAGCAATATGGCCAATACCCAAACATTTAAAACATTTTACAGATGAATGTTTACTAGAAATAGCTTGGGTGTTAGAAGTACCTTTTTACTCAAATCCCTAATTGGTTTCTTAGGTGCTTCCTTGAAGTCCACCCCTTACCCTTATACTTCTCCTCCTTCTTAGGTCATTTTAAGTTCCATGAGTAACTAGAACTTGCTCCACCCCTTGCTGTCACTCTAGCTTTGAGCTGTCTCTCCACCTTCATGGTCATGTTCACCATGTCCTCAATCTCCAAGTAATTCTGTAACTCCACCACATTTGCTATCTCCCTATTTAATCCACTCAAGAACCTTGCTATGGTGGCCTCAGGATCCTCCACTATATTATCCTTATGGTAGTCCTCTACTGACTTAGACCCTTGTATGAGTCTTTGAAGCTTTTGATGCATCTCCCTATAATGGTAAGAAGGCATAAATCTCTTCCTCATGCATGCCTTCATTACTGCCTGAGTATTGATGGGTCTCTCTCCATTCCTCCTCCTAGAACTCACAAGTTGATCCCACCATATTAGTGCATAATATGTAAATTCAACAGCAACAAGTTTTACCTTTTTCTCCTATGAGAAGTTATGGCACTCGAAGATCAAATCAACCTTCCTTTCCCACTCCAAGTATGCTTCAGCATCATTCCTCCCCTTGAATGCTAGGATCTGCATCTTAATGGATTTGAGGTCTCCATCTCGCCTCTTGAAAAGTTCTCCTCTCCCAGCTCTCCTAGGCATGTGCTCTTCATAGTCCTCCTCCTCCTCATCAAACTCCTCTTCCTCGGGCTCATACCATGGTGGTGATGCTTGTTGGCGAAAGGTAGCACGCCTAACCTAAGGTTCCTCACATCCCCCACGTTTAAGCTCCTCTATCTGTTGAGTATGACTATCCAATGTCTCCCTCATGAGTTTAAAAGAGAGATCGAACCTCTCAAATGACTACTATATGGCTCTCAATGTAAGGGCATTCATCTCCCCCACTCTACCTTCATCCTGATTCCCACTCTCCTGTGACATTTTAGTAAATGTTCTTTCCTGCAAAACAAAGGTTAGTAGAAAACAACCTCACAATCACTCCCTCACATGTTTCACTCAAGAATTTGTCACTCCCCTCATGTTTAAGTAACGGTAATGACTCCCTCAAATAAGCTTACACACTTTTGCCTTTTACCACTAAATGTTCTCTGAAATCTAAGTTACTATTAGAACCATAGCTTCAACAAACCAATTTTCCCAAATGTAGCTCAAATAATAGGTAACAAGCAACCAAACCAATACCCAATAACAAGCTCGCAAGTCTGAAAAATTTTTAAACTATTTGTCACGGTTGATTGAAATGAACCACAGTCAAGTAAAAAGTATGGTAAATAAGAAATTTTAAAAAAAAAATTTAACTTTTTTTTCTGATTCTTTTTTTAGACTTTTCGGATTCTTTTTTTCATTTTTTTAATTTTTCAAACTTTTTAAGATTTTTTTCGTTTTTACAGATTTTTTTCAACTTTTTTTATATAAGCTGAAAGTTTTCAACAAAATAATTGAAAACCCTAACTAAAATAAAAACAAGAAGAAAGATTGAAATCCTAGGCCAAAAGTTAATTCACACTTGAATTGATGATCCGACGATAATTTGATGGTGATGGGCGGCAGTTTCTTGAATTTTGATGGAGTTAAATATGAATTCTCCTCCAAACCAAGGTTCTGATACCAAAATAGCGTGCATCACGGAATGATTGATGTCAATTTGATGGGTGTTTTATTTTGGTGTGTTTTCGACCTTAAGGAATTAAGAAGGATGGAAATTTTGAATTCAACAATCAAAAAAATAAGGATACGCAAGGTTTGATTTCTACGACATCTCTTGAAAACTTGTTATAAATAATCCCGATGATCAAAATAAGACCAAGAGAAACGAATAATTGACACGCCACAAATGGAAAAGCCATTGATAAGTGAAAGATGATTCGAAAGGTAACAAGAACAAGAGAATAATGTTTCTCCCTATTGAAACCAACGGCACTCCAGTAATTCTGATCTGCTAAAATTCGACCTAAAGACACATATTTATACCTAGGTTAAATAATAAAAGGTTGGGCTAAATTACATGAAAGTCCAAAATAAAACAAAGTCCAAAAACTAAATAAATAAGTCTGAAGTGTGGCGCCAATACTAGATCCATATGCTCTTGGGCTTAAGTGAATTAAATAACCCACTCCTACTAATAAAATAAGTGACGCTCCAAACACTCCTTGGGCTTAAGTGATGAAGCATTAAAATAGCCTAAGTCTTTTTGTCTTCAAGCTCCAAGTGTGTCCGGTCCAAGGATTTGAGTTAAATGGATTAGTTTGGGCTCAATTCCATTAAACTCTCCTCCAATAGGCTTGAGCTTGCCATCCTCTCAAGATAAAAGCCCACATGTGTATAAAGAGCCTCTTTAAGTCTATTGGCCCTAGCTTTGGTCATAGACCCTTTTGGCATGGCTAGCTCTCTGCCTAGTCCTGCTCGATGGTCCATGGTCCCGCTCATATTACTTACCTTCAAGATTCTTATCATGTTAAAGGTGAATTGGAAAGAAAAATTGGATAAAAGGAATGTGATCAAGTTTAGGCTAGGTTATAATCAAATGAAATTTTTGTTTAATGATTTGGGCATACAATGAGACTTCTATACACTTAAGTATATAAAATCAAATGAATATAAAGGTCCTTTAGTTGAATTCCCTGATAACCTTGTAACTATATCCTTTGAGAATTTTAGAGCTTAATTTTAGGGGACATGAGCATATATGATATTTGAAAGAGTAAGAGAACTCATATCTATCCTTAACCCTTAGATAAATGCATAAGTTCATTTCATATACAATTATTAAGAGAAGAGAGAGAAATGGTGTAGTGACTCTTATAAATATGTTTTACTTGTAGTTTATAGTAAAGCAGAGTCCATGCAACCTAAGTTATTATTTTGTAAAATATTTAGAGCAAAAGGAAGTGAGGAAGAAAGGAGCTCTATGTGAATGTACTTGTTTGATCAGGTTAGAAAATAACCTAGATGTTTTTAATACTCTTTTGAGATTTATTATAGGATATCATATGGCTATAATAAACTTAGATATGTTGAGATACATAAGGCTAGTTAGGAAGGTTGGTAGAGCTTATGTGTAGTGGGGAGAGAGAGAGAGAGAAGCTAGAGCTAAAGAGTAGGAGAAAGCAGAACCCTATCTAGTAACAAAAGCACCTTGGGTAAAGGTGTATAAAGATGTTCAACCTACAACATAACGACTTAGGAGTGGATTGATAGGACCGTTCTTTATGTCAAGAATGAGCAATAATGAAAAACCTTCATGCTACAGAAGATGTAGTAGAAATTGAGAAATAGGGAAAATGGTTATAATGGATGAAGTAGCAGTTATCCACTTACTTCTAGCATGTTGAATACTCTGAGTAGCCTCCACAATTCTTAAGGATGTTGGAGGAGGACATTAATCATGACGATGAGTTGACTCCAAATTAAACTTCAATTTTTTTCTCTTTATTGGATTGTACATCTTTATAATTTGTTTTTACTTTGTACTCCCAAACCATTTGTCCTATTGTTATTTTTATTTTTAAATTATCTTAATTATTACTTTTTATTTTATTCCAATCATAAGTTCCTTTTGTATTTTATGGTTATTTTGTTTACTTTACTTTCATTTTTAAGATATAAATAATTTTTAAATTTCAATTAAAATTACCTTAGAAAATAAGCAACAAATAGGCGCTAGAGAAGTTTCTAATTCCTTTTTATTTTTCCTCCTTTTGTATTTATTATCCTTAATTTTTACTTTCATTTTTTATGTTTTTTATATTGAGAACAATTTACATCTTAAGTGTGGAGAGGAAATAAACTATTTATAAGCTCTATTGGGCTTATTAATTTTATTACAATTATTTTAATATGGAACAATTCTAAAAAAATTGTCAAAAAAAAAGTTGATCAAGATGGTACATTATAAGTTTGGTTGTTTACAATTTAATTAGTTTAGACTAATTGTTTTCTTTTAATTTTAAATATATTAGTTAAAGACAAAAGGATATTACATATAAAGGTTAACAAGTAATCTCTATTTAGTATATGTCAGAATATGGATATACTAAAGGGAAGCTCACCAAGAGCTCCTAGCTAGCTTGCCTAAAAATTATTAGGATTTAGAACATCATGTTCTGAAGTTCTTAGTAGAGCTTAGAATACTTGGTCTCTAAGGGTAAAGTTCTAGGTGGTTAAGCTAACATCTATGAGATAGCTAATGAGTAGCAACACAAGTTATGAATATGATTGAGCACTATAATCTCTTTAATCCTTAAGATTAGGACTAAAGTAACTGATTCCTTGGTCTCTCAATACTTTGGAATACTCTGGCCTTTATTTCTCTATAGATGCTATAAATGGAGCATCCAAATTCAATAATATAAAGCCATTTTTTTCTGCTTTTTACTATTTTTGTTTTACTTATCCAGCTAAGCATAACAATGTACTTGATCCTATTGGCATCAAAATTGTGTCAGGATTAGATGACATTCCATATACAATAGGGGAAATCATGTTCAAAGAAAAGGTGGCCTAGAGACTTAAGGGAAGTTTTATAGAGCTTGTAAGTTAGAAGAACATGAATGAAAGATAGCATATCCAATGTAGAGAGTTTCTTTCTTTTTTTCACTAACTACATAAGATAGGAGATAAGAGATAGTTGAACCAATAGAGGTTCAAATTGATGCTTTGATGATAAAAAGTATAATTATTAATAATAGATCTATTATTTTGATGAAAAGTAATATAATAAAAAATTAAGTGATAAACTCGAGAATACAGTTTATGAAGTTGATAAATAGAAACTAAAGTTTGTAACAGTCAAAATAAAGATCAAATCAAGAATGAAAGAAGATTAAGACTTACGAAGGTCACTTCATATTTTGTATTATTATTATTTGTAGTCTGGCTTTGTTAATTTAACGATCTAAAAGACTCACCACGCATAAATTTTTTACTTTACTTCATTACATAAGTCTTTCCATTCACTAAGAGGTATTGAAACATTTATTTTAATTATAAAAGTATCCCAACCTTTCAAACAAAGTTTGAGGAAAATTTTTGTCAAGTTTAATTCATAATTACATTAATAAAATTGAGTTTGAGCATTTAAAGGTTTTAGAATCATGTTCTTAGGGTGAGTGGTCGACCTATATGGGTAGTCGACTAATATAGGTTAAAATAGTTAAATTTTATGTATTATGAGTTCGCTGTAACATTGGTTAATATATTAGTTTACCAATATGCCATATTGGTTAACTAATACATCTATTGGTTGACTAATATTCCAATGACTAGTGAATTTAGAGCTTTTAATGTATATTGATAGGCAAGTAGACTAGATATACCCACTGCAATAGCTACTTCTTGGCTCCAATGGTTAAGGATGGTCACAAACTATAAATAGGTGATTTCTCATTAGTTTTAACATCAAGAAGGTTTTGGGTATCATAGACACACATTTTAAATAGTTTTTCAATCATTTGAGCATTATGTGTCATATTTATGTGAGTGGGCTATTTTAGAGTTATCAAGCGACAAAGTGAGGGAACTTTGAGTTGTAATATATGGTTTGCATAATATATTATTGTACTTAAGGGTGATCCAAGTAAAATTAAGATTGCTCTTCACCTTGGAAGAAGATTGTAACAAAGATTTCTCTTTATTGAAAAAAACTATACAAAGGTCATTCTTCGCCTTTAAAGAAGATATATAGTAGAATTATAAGAAGAGTCTTAGCAATGGAAGTAGGCAAGGGTTGTTTGTTGAACCACTATACATTAGTTTATATTATCTCTTTCTATCCTCTTTAGGTTATTGTTTAATTGTTTGATTAATTTATGTTAGACAATTTCCCCATCCTTATTTACATTGGTTATTATTAATTGGGTAGTTTGGATAGAAATTTTGTTGAATTTTATAAGCACTTAATTCACCTACTTCTTAAGTGTCATTAGGAACTAAAAAGTAGTATCAAAATGGGTCTATTAATCTAGCATTTCTAACAAAATCCTATCGCAACGATCATAATGGCATATTTAGGATTATCGTCATCATCATTCAACCAAAAGGGAGAAAGCATTAGCAGGCCACCTTTCTTTTATGGAAATTATTACATTTATTAGAAAAATAGGACGACATTCTTCTTAATGGCCAAAAGTACATACCTTTGGAAAATAGTATCAAGTGGTCCCTTTATTCCTATGAAAATTATAGATAACAAAAATTACTCAAATTAAAGGAAGAATGGGAGGCTCAAGATAAGAGATTAATTTCCTCAAATAATGGGGTTATAAACATCCTTTTTGTTTATTAAGAAGAAATAAATTTAATAAGGTCTCTATATACGAAACAACTTATGAAATTTGGCATAATTTAGAAGTTGCACTGAAGGAACCGATCAAGTAAAGGAGAGTAAAGTAAGCTTGCTAACACATTAATATGAATTGTTTTAAATGAAGTATGATAAAAGCATAGTTAGCATGTATACTAGATTTATTGATGTTATTAATTCACTCAAAGGTCTTAGAAAGAGTTACACTAATGTTGAAATGGTAAAAAAGTTACTTAGGTCACTTTTAAAGATGTGGGAAGATAAAGTGACAACTAACAAGAAGCTATGGATCTGACAACACTATCATTAGAAGAACTTATTAAATCTCTTCTCATATACAAAATGAGGCTCAAAGAGATACAATAAGAAATGGTGCTTCTAAAGAAAAAGAACTCTACATTCAAAGCCTCAAAAGAAGCAAAGAGGAAGAGACATCAACTAATGAAAGTGAAGAAAAAGATACTAGCTTACTGTGTAAACAAGTTTAGAAGTTTTTAAAGGAGAAAGTCCCCATAATTGCAAGGAAGTTAAAAGTAATTTAAAATATGAATCCTCTAACATTATCTGTTTTGAATGTAGAAAATTCGGCCATATAAAGTGACAATGTCATCTATTTAAAGATAATGATAAGTATGAAAGAAGCTATAAAAAGGAGAAGAAAGACTAAAAAAAGGCACTAAAAGCATCAATTTGGGATGGCATAGGTGAATTTAAAAATGAGCATTTGGAAGAAGAGATAACTCATATGTGCTTCATTGTTATGGATGATGATGATGTAACATCCAACCCTAATTATTGTTATAGTGATAGTGACTTGACATATAATGAATTAGTTGAAAGTTTAGAAATCATAAGTAAGAAAGAAGAAATTATCTTAAAACTTAAGGAAGTTCAAAAGTTAGATGCATACATGAATGAGAATGATAAGATAAAAAATGAATTGCATACCATTAAAGCATCCAAAAATGTGATTATTAATGATAATCATGACTTAGATGCATTAAGGGGTTAGAACAAAACATTGAAAAAGGAGGTAGATTACCTCAAGGATTCTTTGTCAAAGTTTTCAAAATCGCATCAAAATGACATAATTTAGGCCAAAGGTAGATGAGTGTTATCGTTTTCGCCTCGCAATTTCCTTAAAAATGCATACATAAAGCTAAATTTATTTATTAAAGCCTTATTCACTCAAAAAACCTCCAATATTATTTCTTAGGTTATTGATGACAGCACGCATATCACCGCAAACAACAACCATTGATCTCAATAAATTTTGAAGGGTTTGAAAGTTATAGGATTAGTTACTTGTGTGGTAGGCATGCATTTTACATGTCCTATTGCAAAATAAGCATGCACAATAATGGGTTTGATAAAAATATAAATGTCTAGAACTAAGTAAACCTCTAGACTCTTATTTGGACCTTCTCTATCAATGGTAAACAATCCTTGTAGTAAAGCTTCTTAGTAGAGATTGGCAATCTAAGATAAATAAAAGGGGGTTATTTTACTTAAAGGCTTGTGACAATAGATAAGCAACTTAAGCTCAAGCTAAAAAAAATGAGTAAAGTTTTGTTTAAATTAATGGATAGACTAGATAAGGTCATAAAGATTTGAAGTGAGGACATCAAGTTGCTTAGTGATTTGTCATTTTCTATTGAGAGTAATAGGAGACGATTAGAAAATGAGAAGGAAAACATATTCAACTTCCTAAAATTGGTGTGAAATTTGAAATTCGGATCAAGTATGATATTATGAGCCATTAGCTTTGTAAGAGCCTCCATGCATAAGATGAATAGATAAGAGGATAAAAGATTTCCTTATTTTAAGCCTTAGCCACCATCACTAAGATAATTTAGTTCTCTATTGACTAGAACATTATGGTTGGTGTTTGAGAAGCACTGCTTTATCCATTCAACAAAACATTTAGGGAACTTAAAGGCTTCTAATATGTATAAAATGAAAGTCTAGCTTATTGAAACATATTCTTTTTAAAAGTCCACCTTAATAGTATAATTCTTAGTAAAGCTATTTCTTCCATAGTTCCTAAATAACTTTTGAGCAGGATATTGTCTCCAATCAATCTTATTTACAAAAATGCTCTTTGAGATTCATTGGCAAGATGTTTAAGCGCAAGCTTCAATCTAAACACCAATAGTTTAGATATAATATTGTATAAGATATTGTAACAAAATTATAGCCTAAAGTTAAGAACAAATTAAAGATTAGGAACATAATGAATAAGGCTTATAAAGTTTTTACTTATCTCTTTAAGAATCCTCTTTTTCATAAAGAACACTTGGACTACATATGTGATAACTCTTTTTATTAATAAGTCTTTTAGAAAAAAATATCCATTAAGTCCATCAAGTCCTAAAGATTTGTCCATGTTTAACTCAAATACAGTGCTTTCTACATCGTCTTAAGTTAAAGGCTTACAAAATTTAGTTATTTCCTCATTATTGAAGTGATTAGAAATAAAAGATAGTAACATTTGCACAGAAGAATCAAAATTAGTTTAAGAGCCTATAATGCTTTCAAAGAATCCAAAAACCTCTTACTTAATGTCCTCCAAATTTTGGGCAGTCCCTCCATTATATTATTATGGCCCTCTTTCATTTGTGGTATTCTTGGAATATATTGGAAGAAAAGAATTCCAAAATATAAATGTCTCAACAGATGCATTTTATTCGTTTGATCAACCAAAATAATGGTTGATATTAGATGGACTTGCCTTAAAATAATCAATAAGCTTGTAGAAGTGTAGATCGAAGGTCTAACACAGATAAGTCTTCCTCCTTTTTTCATCAACAGGAGTTGCAAGATATTTCAAATTTAGGTGGATTTCACTGGGAAGATATAGCATCATACATGGAGGAAAGTGTAGATTCGAAAGGGAAAATCACCTCATCGAAGGCCTCAAATATATCAATGCTCAGCTGATGTATTATGCAAACAACATTTCTTCCTCTATCCACTGTATTTCTTATAGTTAGGGGTGAGCATTATTCGGGCCAAGCTGGACCAAATTAATTCGGGTAATAAAATGCTAAAATACGGGTAAATCGGGTCAGACTGGGTATTACCTGATACTTGATACTTGATACTTGATGTTGCCCAAAACTTTGAAAAAGCTTTTGAGAGATTTGAAGATCTTGATCCTAGTTTTAAGAGTGAGATGGAGTGTTGGACCCCGTCTCCGAGGCCCAACATTCGGAAGCACACAAACGTAGAAGACCCAAAATTGACAACAAACCGACCACAAATTGAGGGACTTGCAAAAGGAATTATGGATTGACTTCTTAAGGACATTTATTCCTCATGGTCTAACGATTCTAACGCCACTGAAATCGCTCAATTCAGATCAGAAATGAAAAAGTTACAACCAAGATAGTCCAAACTGAACACTTTACTGACTTCGTGTCAAAATTGGAAAATCTTAGAGGCTAGCTTGCTGATCGGTTTCTTCATAAAACTTGTAGGTTTAGGTCTCTAGTTTAATTTAAAACAAGAATCGCCTCAATCGGAGCTCTATAGCTCAAGATATTCTAAAATTAGTGAAGTATTTTCAGACTTTGACAACCGATCGTCACACTTTGTTTCAAACCACCTTTTTCAAATTAAAAGTAATACTGACCAATCAGGTATAAAAAGATAGAAAATTTTCTTATGAATCCAACGCTTCGAAAATCGGCTAAATCGGAGGTCTGTACAAAAAGTTATGGTTAAAAGAAGGAAGGAGGGTCAAAACCAAAAGCAGACGAAGATTCGTCTATGGTGACGTCATCACAGACGAAGATGACATCATCACAGACGCAAAAGTTCGTCTGTGATGACATCATCATAGACGCAGATGACGTCATCTCAGACTCAAAATTTCGTCTGTGATGACGTCATCACAGACGAAGATGACGTCATCATAGACGAAGAGGAACACTAACTTCGTCTGACCCCTTTCTCCAGAATATCCCCACTTCGAAGATGCATAACTTTTCACTCAGATGTCCAAAATTTACAAACTTTATACCTTTGGAAAGATAAAAGAAATATCTACAACTTTTATGAAGAGAATTTTGGCAAAATCTATTTTTAACAATCCCAAAATTGCCCCTAAAGTCAGAGGATAAGACTTTCATTCCTGTACCAACACTGCACCCAATTCTTAACTTCATGACAATATACGAGACTCTTAGACACAGAATTGAAATTCGATGTCTTCTTACCAAATGTAGCCATATATCTCTAGTTTAATCCAAAACAAGAATCATCTGGTTTGGATTACTAGAGAAGACGTTATGGCTAAAATACTGAAGCATATTCAGTGAACATTTTCCAGATCACTACCAATCTTATCTCTAAATCTTTCCTTATCACAACTCATAAACCTTTGCAACTTCCAGCAAGCTATCCCAAGACAAAACCCAACAACAACTTAATGATCAAAAGACTCATACATGTACCCTTTTCAAAGGCAAGCACAGATCGCAAATCACAAATTCACATGAAGAAGAGAGTACTAGAGCTCTCATCTCTTTATCAATCATTCAAGAGTTCAACCATAGCTTTAATTACATATCAGCATATTCATCATATCCATCATGAATCAAGTACCAAAATACAACATATGAGATGCTCAATGCTTAATATGCTTATAAAGCCATTCCGAAAGCTAGTTACTAACTTAATACAAAAGTGTCTAAAGTTTCTTGGAGTTATGCCCGATGCCTTGCAAGGTTCCACGCTCAACTAGAATTTGCACCTGAGGAGGGAGAATGGGGTGAACAAACACGACTCAGTGGCTAACATGTTTATAGCCATTGCGTAATGAGCCACACAATACATAAAGAATCCGAAACATTTGCAGTCTATCATATAATGCACAAATAACTCAACTTCATCACATAAATCATAAATTAGCCAAAATCGTCACATAAAGCATAACATGAAATCTTCCATCAATTAAAACACATATTATGCATCATAACACCAAAATGATGAAATGCACACAATTGGCTCGAGAGTTCCTTAAACACAACTGTTTACACCGTAACACAACGAGTCCGATTTCTCAGGATCTCGTGGCCTCAAGCGGGCAGCCGGGAGAAGGCTTTGGGTCATCGTGCACGAGATTATCGAAACGGGTTCTTTCTTGCCCAATCACAACCAATTTATGCTCAATTATGCAAACGCGAAAATGGCATTTTATGCTTCTTTCATTTTACCAAATCATCATAGTCTCATACCTTTCATTCATATCAAAGGAAAGACACCTATTTCATCACACTCTTTCAAATATGCACCACAACTCAACATATACACAATTTAAGCAAAGATTACACACATGGGGCATTTGCCCATCACACAATAACCATAAAAATATTACCCACCTAACGTCGGGATCCGAATTCAAGATTGCCCTTCCTCCTTGTCTTGAGTGGGGTTTTCTTGATTTCTTTCAATTAAATCACACTCCATTTAATAAATATATTCTAAAAGAAGGACATAGCATTCATAAATCAAACAAAGATAAAGATAAACTTTAAACCTAACCTACCCATAGGCCATCTATGCTAGAAAACCCAAAACCCTAACTTAGAAATCCCAAAAATCCATTGGTTTCACCTTTCTCTTCTTTCTTTCTTCAAACCCTACACAAACCCTAACTTCCATTTTATCCCGTTCTCGAATCTAACATAAATAAGGATGGAACTAACCTCTAACAAGTCGATTTCTCTTATTTTTCTTCTTCTTTCTTCCTCCCTTCAAGCTTCCTACGGCTCTCCCTTTTCCTCTTGGCCGAATCCCCCTTCTCCTTGGCTCATGTTTTTGCTTCCTCTCCTTTGGTTCTTACGACACTTGCTTCTTCTCCTTAACAACTTAATTCAATTATTTCTCAATTTAAAGCCCTCCTCTAATACTACGTAGTTTTCAACTCTCCTTATAACTTACAATGCTTTTGGGCTCTCCTCCTTCTACTTATCCCATTAACCTCTAAAGCCCATTCTTCCTAACATGCCCTTATTGACTCATATGGCTCTACACTCACAAGCCTACTACCAATTTATCCAATTAATTCGAATCCTTCACTTTAACTTCAAAATCTAATCCCAATCATACTTGCTAATTCCAAGACTTAACAATATATATATACAATTAAAACACTTAAATCAAAATAAAGAGTAATTAAAGTAATCGAATAAATAAATAAATCAATAAATAATTAATTAAATAAATGAAAAAAAAAATTCGGGGCCCAACAATTGCGTTCCAGATGCCATTCAGTGTAAGGCTTTCTGCATAGCCTTTCAAGAAGGAGCTCATCGATGGTTCAACAGTTTACCTCCGAGTTGCATCACTTGCTTTGAGGACTTTAAGTCACTATTCCTCAACCAGTTCGCCACAAGTAAACGACCGCAGAGGACTGCCTTGGAAGTGATGCAGTTGACCCAAGGAAGGAATGAAAGTTTACCGGATTTCATCACTCGGTTCAACAACGAAGTTATCGAAGTCCCTGACCTCACTTGCTTGTCCATGTTGGCGGCACTGATGAGCAACACGAGGGATGAAGAGTTTAAGAAGTCACTGGCCCTCGATCAGCCCAAGTCTATTCAAGAGATAAGAAATCGGGCGGACAA
>JANJEY010000009.1:33268085-33278767 GCA_024703695.1 Erythroxylum cataractarum
ACTTTGCATTTTCATAAAATTTATTCCGAAAAACCAATTTTTCAAACATTTATACACTAATATATCAAAAATCCAGTATAATGTAAATCTATGTATTTGTTTATTTCCACACTTATTTTTTATTATTATGATTGATACGGGTATTAAAGATTAGTTAGTAACATGGTACATATTACTGCTAGAATTAATTAAGTAATCGAAGAGGAGATTAAAAGACTTCCTATCATCTTTAAATGGCTGCTTTTTGGTGCAGGACTTTAGGTTCAACGAAGAATTAAATTTAGTTTTAGTTGTAGTTGCTTCCAATTTTTAAAAATTACAAAACATAATTTTATTTTTTTATAATCTAATTTAGTATCAACTAAATATATATTATTTAATTATTTAATATATTAAATATTAATAAGAATTATGAATCATTTAATTTAATTTAATATTATATATTTAATTTAATATAAATTATTTATTATTAAAAATATGCATTATTTTATTTTATTTTATTATTTAATTTTGATAGTTAAATTAAATAAAATTAAAAAATAATTATTTAATTATAGAAACTTCAAATAAAAATTGATTATAATAAAATTTATTTTAAAATATAATTTAATTTAAAAAAAATAAAATAATGTTATTAAAAATATTATATAAAAAATTAAAATAAATTTAATTAATTAAAAATAATTTATCTTTAAAATTGATGTAATATGTAATTATCAATAATAATAAAAATATAACAGTCTTCTTTTATGTAATTTTTAATTTTTATTTTTATTGCCGTATGGATCGTGGAGTCGCGTGACTTCACATTACTAATTACTGAGGTCAGCTTTAGAGTGTAGAGTATAGAATTAAGTCCTTTTTTATTCGGATTCTATTTTTTTATTGCAGTTTTATTTTTAATTTTAATTTATTGAGGTCAGCTTTAGTGTAGAGTTATTTAAATACAAATTAATATAAATAACTCTATACTCTAAAGCTGACCTCAATAATTTGTAATGCGAAGTCACCCGACTCCACGATCCACATGGCTCTTTGAAACGATTTCTGTACTTTTCTTTTTTCTCTTTTATTTCAAACGGAACGGACACTAACAACTCATCGTTACCCTTTTCCTTTATAATTGGTTACCAAACCGGACTCACCGTTTATCTCTATCAATCTCTCTTCTTTCTTTCTGTCCACCAAACACCCTTCCAACGACCAGTCACCACAAATCACAACTCCAATGTCAGAGCCCTTCTCTACCCTCAGCTCCGACCTAACCGAACTGATTCTCTCCCGCCTCCCAATCCCCTCGCTCCTCCGCGCTACCGCTGTATGCAAGACCTGGCATACTCTGATCACCTCCCCATTCTTTCCTACCTCCCACCACCACAACAATCACCCATGGTTCTTCCTCCACGGCCTTCACAACACCTCATCCAGAAACAACCAGTCCTTCGCCTTCGACCCCTCCTCCGACTGCTGGCTCCGCCTCCCCTCCTTCCCTCTCCATTCCCACGACGGCATCGGCTCCAATAGCCTCCTCTTCTCCACCGCACCTTCCTTCTCTTTCTCCCCTCTTCTGAAACCCCGCTGGACTTTCACCTCTCCTCTCCACTTCTCTCGTATCAGCCCTCTCCTCGCCGTCTTCTTCCATGCGCCGTCGTCTAAGTCCTCCTTCATCGTCGTAGCTGGCGTTCGATTCATCGGGGGCTTGGTCGATATTGAAGATCGGTTGGCTGTGGAGATTTATAATCCTTGTCTAGACTCTTGGGAATTGTGTTCTCCTCTTCCTCCAGATTTCCGGTCGGGCAACTCGTCTCAGACATTGTCGTCAGCTTTGGTGGGTCGGAAATTTTTTGTCTTTGGGATTTATTCCTTTTTTGTTTCATTTTTTGATTTGGATAGCCTTGTTTGGAGTCGTGTCATGACCTTGCGCCCTCCTGATGTTGTGTTTGCCTTCCTGATCGCTTGTAATGGCATGCTTGTGTTGGCGGGTCTGTGTAATGAAGCTCGTGGGCCATCGTTTAATTTGTGGAGGATTGATGAGAAGAATATGGAGTTTGGACAGTTTGGTAGTATGCCTCAGGATTTGCTTTTGGGTTTGGTTGATAGCGAGGAGGGTGATAAATTTGCGAGCTTGAAGTGTGTGGGTATGGGGAATCTTATTTATGTGTTTAATGAGGAGTATCATCAGAAATACCCTGCTTGTGTTTGTGAGATTACAAGTGTGTCCGCCGCTAAGTGTAGGTGGAGGAGAGTGCCTCAATTGCCTTCTCCTGTTAATAAGTTCCATAAAGTTATCAGTTTTTGTTCCATGGTTTCGCCACGTGATCTTTTTCCTCCGTAGAGACGAAGAAGCGCGAGACTTGCAGGAAGATGCGGATGATTAGTAACTTCAGACGCTACTGAAATATGGATTGACTTCGAGTAACGTGTGACTGTAATGTGGATCGACTTTGAGTAAATAGTCGGATGTTTTATTGTATCTTTTTAATTGCTAAATTTGTACATGTTACTAAGTTTATTATATCATCAAGTATTTATCTTATCCGTCAACATGAAAGACACAGTTATACGCATTTGCCTGCAATGCCTTCTTAAAAATCAGATCTTAAGGCACTTGCTTTCATAATCAAAGGATCCATCCTAAATTACAACCTATTGTTCTTATGTCCGATAGGATTGTCTATATTATCTAAAACTAGTGCGTTTAATTGGGTATTCCAGTTTAAGTCTCAAACGGGATTCCTGGTTTACGGCTTCTCCATGTCCAAGGTTAATGTTCTGCTTAATGGATTTAAGTAACGACAAGGGGTGTCTAGATTCAAATACAGCATTGCAGAATCCCTTCTGACCACGTCTGTATGTATTGCTACTAAGTACTAACATCCTATCGTTTAGACAGGTTGAGAAATCCTCATTCTGGCTTCAATCGAGATTCGAGATATCAGTGGCCGTGGGAAGTCATTTCCTTCTTTTTGTGGATCATTCCTTTGAGACTGCACCGACGTTATTATATATACAGGAATAGTCCTTTTAGTAATGGGTGTGCGTAACTCTTTTCTAATTTTTGTTATAAAATAAATGAATTCAGTAATTAGAAAAAAAAACTCTCGTTACATGAAGATAAGTAAAATAACAGTCTGTTAATGACTTAATGTCGTACGCCTAGCTAGAAAGCAATATATAGTCGAATCAAATCATAAGACGACAACAGCAAACAACAACACCCATTGAAATTTGTTGAAAAGGGAAGTTTGGAGAGATAATATGCAACCTTATCCTTGTTTGTTAGAAAAATTATTTCCGATTAATCATAAGACAATTAAAAGATATTATTCAAATCTATTGATGTTATTGTTATAACATAGCTCGCGAAAAGATTAACCAACTATCAACAACAAAAATTGTTCTGCAACTTACACCAACAAATCAATATGAGAATAAAAAACCTAATAATGAAACAAATATCAAAATTTACGTAGAAAATTTTCCAATGTAGATAGAAAAATCACAAGTCAACCGACAAGCCACTACAAGAAAACAAGCATTCTGTGATGCTTTTAAAACGTCACATAATGTGCAAAAAATATCACAGAATGTATTCTGCGACACTTTAAAAAACGTCACAAAAAAAACGTTGCAAAATGTGATGTAGGAAAAAACTTTTTGTGACGTTTTATGTAAAACGTCACAGAAAATACTGACATTCCGTGACGTTTATAAAAATGTCACTAAAAATTTGCACATTTCATGACGTTTTAAAAAACGTCACGAATTATCTAACATTCCGTGACGTTTTTAAAACGTCACATAATGTGAAGGAGTTCGCGACGTTTTTTTGGAAACGTTGCGGAATGTTAAAAAAGTCGCGGAATATCTTCTGCGACTTTTTTATTATTATTTGTATTATTTTTTATTTTTTCAAAAATCATATTAATTTAATAATTTTAATAATTTTTTAAATACAATTTTTTAATCTTATTTGTTTAATAACTATTTAATATTATTTTATTTATTTAACAATTCTATAATTTTTTAGTATATCATTAATTTTAATAAGTATTCATGTATCACAAGAATTTCATACTTATATTATTAATTTGCAAACATATCATAATATACTAATTAATATCAAAGTAAAAAATGCTTCTCAGATAACTTTTATCCTTCCTTTTGACAATCAGTATAGGTAAGCAATCCTTTTGACAATCAGTAGACCAACATACTAATAATAATGGTTCTTCATTTAAGAGTAACCCTAATCAAGACTAAATATGACAACCCAAATTATCCTCATTTTACGATCTACAGAAAATTAAGTACAACAAAAGATCAAACATTACAAAAGCGAATAGGAGAATGAGTGTTATCCTTCTAACAAAATAAATAAACTAATTAGAAGTCCAAAAAGGAAAACTCCAGCTCCCTCTCGAAGAAGAATGCCAATATTGACAGAGAAGCTAAGTTTTGCTTCTTTGTATAGCTCAGAAATGCTCTGATGACTATGTCCGACTACTAAGTATATTCAAAAGACACCTCCTCAGAAACGTCTACAACCTCTTCAACCTCCACCTCTTTGGCTTCATATTCCTCTTCTTCATCACTAGCTTTTCTGGACTTAAGAAAGATGGTGGTCTCGGTCGCCACAAAAACTATCATTTAAGATACAAGCCAGCAAATGAGCAAATGCTCATCATGAAGCATTTGACAAAATTATCATGGTTGGTCAATGTAAATTGATATGCTAGAGACAAAAGGAATATTTGTAAGGACATTGAACATCCAGAACAAATTATGAAACAACATAAGACTTCATTTTCACTAAGATTACCAATTTAATTGATGATCTTCCGAAGTTACCGTAAAAATTCATATAATCAATATCTAACATTCCTAGTTAGCTATAGAAAATGCAAATAACAAGCTACAATGGAGATTGGACCTCCAAAGGAATAATGACGGTCTTACCTGAAATAAATGATCCTTTAGAATCCAATAAAGTAGTTTTCCATTAAAAGCCCATAAATTAAAGCATTCTCCATTTCAAGATGAAATGAAGTCACCAATGTGACAACATACCTACAAACAGGCCATGTACCAAAAACAAGTAGAAAATAATAAAACAATCTCATTGAAACAAGTGATGACTTATAAGGAAGCTAGATATTCTTTGTATCAAAGATTACCTCCCATTAGGATTCCATTAATATCTGTTGCCAAAAAATTCTAATTGAAGGTATTATATATCCATCCACATCTGGACAAATATCAATCAGCTTGTAAGTAACTACAATTGTGATGTAAGGCGATCAAGCACAAATTTGTTTTGGTAATTATGCACCAATAATAAAACACAAATCTTACCAAGAAATTAACAGATTTGATAAATTCAGAGAAGTCAAGCTCGTGTCTACATGAAGCATTGAAGAGATATGGTCATGCATTGCAAGAAAAAAGGCAAAGCCAGAATGTGAGAATCCTAGGGTCACAGCTTCTTATTCATTTTTCTCTTGTATATAGATTTTTCCAGTTCACCATCATTTTGGCATTGCAATTTTTGAGCACTACTTTTAGCCAAGTCTTTGTGAAACTAATCTGTAATGTGATAACACTTAGTAATTATGTTCGGGGATGAATATAGCAATTGTTATATATTTGTGAATAGCATGTTATCCATGAAGCAAAAGGAAATAAATATAGCATAGCATTTTATACAACTAATAGTTCCAAAAAGAAAAATACAAATTCAATACCATAACAGGTTCTTACAGTTATTAGTATCTTTCAAAATCATCTCATCCAAGACGACTATAAACACAAATCCTCAACAGCAACTTGCAATACGTTGTACAAGAAGAAAGACAGTTAATTGGATCATTTATGTCAGGTATATTATCATAAACAAACTTCTGTTCACTTATAAATCTTTGGTGTTGGAACCTAATGCTACATAGTTCAAGTTTTTCCTAAGGAGCAAATTGTCTCTGGTTATACATTGTTCTTCAATAAAATAACATACATTAGATGGGGCTCCTTATCAGATGCATTCTGTTATCTGGGAATGAAAAGGGGTTGAAACATAGCTGCTGTTAAGTTTTAACAAACCTTAATATTACCTGTACTGATCTATTGCGAATCCATCAACTATATGTTTCAGTGGATTAAGGAAGTTGGCATGCTCCTGGTCAGCCTGAGCAAAATTTGGTATTCAGTTTCAAAAAGAATGGAAGTCATATGCATGTGCATATACAGATAAAAGCCAAGTAAAACCAAGACAAAATTCATGCTAACTTGATGAAACATGCAGAGCAATAAGAACTATAATAGGAAGATAATTAAGCACCATCGCATATGACTTTTGTCTTGGTTTCACTTGAGCCAATTGGCTCAATGGTAAGAGGCGTGCTTGTAAAAGCAACAAAACCTTGAGGTTGGGTGTTCGATTCCCCCCAAAGAGGACAATATTGATTTGTGTTGGATGCCGGGGTATAACCCGCAAACACACGCTGGGTGGGAAATGCTAGCCCAGGTGTGGGGTCCAACAAGGGGGACTAGCGAAAACAGACTAGACAAGAGGGAAGGGGTAAAAAAACACTCGGGTAGGTTTAAAAAAAACAAATGACCAAAATGATTTAATTAAGCCTTCCACGATGTTTTCTTCAATAAAACGTCGTAGTTTTCATTAAAGTGTTACAAATCTGAGATGTTTTCATAAAATGTGGCTAAAAGTTAGAACATTTCGTGATGTTTTATAAACATCATGAAAATTCTAAACATTTTTGCAACGTTTTATAAAAAAACGTCACGAATAATTTGTTATTCTTGTAATGTATATACATAGTTACAAAGGTAACTTGCAAGGTTCACTAGCATGTTTATGGCGTTTTATGCCATAATATCAGCATTAAAAATTTCGTAGGATTGTTACAAAGTAACCTAAGTTTCTCTAAATTCCTTTCTTAACTAGTTTATGTTAGGTTTTGACTCTTCTTTGTTCGTTTCCATTATTAGGATTGAATCATTGGATTTACCCATTCTAAATAATCTCCCAGTAGGAAGCTAAATCTACTTTGGTTAGTGCTACATGGTTTCCAATTGTAGGTGATAGTCACTTGATCCTTGTAGAACCTCTCATCCAACCTCATTATCGAAATTACTTCTAGTAGATCACTGTTGCCTCCATTAGAATACATAATTTTAAAAAACTTACTCTCTTTATTATGGTTGTGGTCTAATCTAGCACAAGGGCTTACCTATTAAACTCCCAAGGTGGTTTAACCTTTGGTGGTTCAATATTCCAGGGGTATATTATGGATGCAAATCTATATAGGATTTGTTTATATCTCAGGTCTTCAATTCTTGTGCTAGAATTCTAGCTCTAAAGTAATAAGGGTTTATAGTTGTAGTACATGGCCCCATTTCAAGTATATTCTACCCTAGGTCAATTAAACTAAATCTGAAAAAGGAAAACATTGATGACATTTAGTAATACCCCTTAGAAACCCATATTCCTCCACTGCTTGGTGGCCCAGGAATTCATGGCTTAGAAGGATGGCCTCTTTTCCATAAAGAAGCCAATAAGGGTAGCTTCCTAATTGCTCATTCCATCTATAAGTATTTCCAATTTTGTAGTCATTATGGTTCTACCATCTATTATTTTTGGAGGGTAGAACTAGAGCTTGAAACACAGAGAGACATATTATGTCTAATTTCTATTGACTTTGTTTGCCTTCATATCTTGATTTTGGTTACTAATCCTTATATTTTGATCCAAATGTGAGATAAATTGACTAAAAATGGTGTGAATATTGCATGAATGTTAATTGGATTATCTTTTGAATGTTGCATGAAAAATTAGAAGAATTATGCATGAAAGAATCTCATGATAAGTTTTTCCTTTAATTCATCAACTTATTACGTGTCATGTGCACGAGGGACAGCTCAAAAAGCTAGACCTAAAATGAGACTACAAATAGAAAGAATAGAAGGTGGTGGCAGAGGCTGGACACAGACACACAACATAGACTCTTTTGAAGATAGAGAATAGATAGAGAGAAAGATGGTGAGAAGAGAGGAGAGAACAAAGAGAGTCAAGTGAGGAAGAGAGAAACATAGCAACAAAGTGAAAACAGTGTAAGCCTTCAATCATCTAGGTGAGAACCAAGCAGAAGCAGAAGGGGAGAGCTTATGCGGGAAGCTTGAGAGAGCTAAGAGATCACTATAACTCCCTCATCTGATCCTTGTTTCTTACTATACTTCTAATTCATAACTCAAACATCTATAGTTTCTTATTCTAACATTAAAGTTCTTCTCTCGATCCTTCATTTAACACCAAAAATGATACAAAGGTTGGCCACACTATTACATCCAATAAGTTTAGAAACTATAAAAAAATAATAAGATAATAAAATAGTCCTTTCATTATGCATAATCGACTAAATTACCTACATTAATTCTCAAGATTGAGTAATCAGCCCATGATGGAATAAACAAAGTTCATCATCATCATATACTTCAATCACATTGTTAACAATAACAAAGAAGTATCAAAGCAATAAAATAATGAATAAACATGAACTATCAAAGAATTAACAGAGTAGATAAGTTTCAACAGACAAATTCAATAATGCAGTAGATATAAAATAGGATGAGAAAACAAATGGATTGTTCAAATGAGGGAGTTGGCAGTGTGTCTTTTACCAATCTGTTCACTATCTAGTGCCTCTACTCACTCTGGCCCAGAAGATACTCACACTAGTTTTAGCTCTCTATTGTATTTCCTCACCCAATTGTTTCTCTTCTTTTCTCTTGTTTCAGTTTTGTTCTAACTTTTTAGCCTCATTCCAACCTCTTTTTTTTTACTTCTCTTTGCTTCTTTATCCGAGAGTCTAGGTTTAGGTCTAAGTTTCGTCCGCCACAACCTACATGTTTAACACATGAGCATAAAAGTGAGTGTAGGAAAATTATCACATTATATTCTACAAATTTTACATCAAAAACAAAATAAAACATTGCATGAAAATGGAATGACAAGGGATTCACGCCTGTGACTACCCTTGTTATGTCATTTTCATGCAATATTTTATTTTATTTTTCATGTAGCATTCACAAAATACAATCACGCCATCTTTCATTCTTTTATGCATGAGTTTTCTTCTTTTTCATGCAACACTAAAAAAATTCTCCATTCACCATTCATGCAACAATAAAAAAATTCTCCATTCATCATTCATGCAACATTCACTTCATTTTCACTCAATCCATTCAACTTTGTATTACAAAAAAATTTGTAACCAAAATCAAAATATAAAGGCCTACAAACTCAACAGAAATTAGACACAATAGAGGCTTACCTTTATTAGATTCAAGTTTAGCCAAAATTAAGTGTTGGTAATTGATTTTTCATCTCTGTTTTGGTCTCTTTTAGTGCAAATTGCACTCTATATTTTGGCTCTACCTTATTGTCACTTCTTAACATTACAAAACTTGTATTTTCTCTAGGATTCATCACATTTTAGAAGGGTTGTCTTTTGCTATTATAGGCTTCCAAATGGCTAATAGTAGAAGCCATTTATCCCACTGAAGTCTCTAAATTTTTTATATTAGACTAAGTTTTAAGTTAAAAATTTTGTGTCTCTTGACAAAATTTCAAGTGTTAGAAGCTAAGTTTTTAACCATTTCATCAAGAGACATACCTGAACTTGAAGCTTAAATCTTGAACCAAATGTAATTGTTATTTTAGTTAGTTGAACTGAAAAGAAGGCATGTATAATTGATCATGTATAACTGACTATATACATTGGTTTGTTTGTTGGACCCCGCTTGCTTCCAGAGCCCAACATTCAGGGACACAAACCTTGAACTTCTTATCTTGCAGGGTCATTTGTTGTCATCCACATTAGTGGTGAGCGCACACTAATCTAATATCAAAATCACAACTTGACTTCTTCATATAAATTGTATCTTTAAGTTTCTAATTTGTTTTTAAGTAAGAATTACCTCAGTCGGAGTTTTACAACTCAAGATATGCTTAAAAGTCTAAGTATGCTCATGCCCCAAACACGCTCTCCTAACCGAACTCTCACTTACTTTAATGCAAAATTTTTCAATTCAACTTCAAATGATACAAATTTTTATTTAGAGAAAGATATATGTCTTAGGAATCCATTGGTCTAAGAATCACTTCAATTGGAGGTCGGATAAGGGAGTTATGCCCAAAAGAATGGACTATATTCACATCCTAAATCAATTTGAACCTCTCTTGGCGCGATCACTATAACTTTCAATATAGAAGTCAGATTGAATTAGTGTTTGGACCATTAGAAAGAAGACATCTAGTCCTACAATCTCAAGAAGACCAAAAAATGAGATTCATCCTTCAACCATGTCAAAAATAACAATCTTTCCCGTGAATGTCTATTTAACGGACATGCATTGAGCTTAGGAGGCCAAAATGACCCGAGAATGTCTGTTAAACGGACTTCCATATCCGTTTAAAGGACATAGACTGGCCAAAGGGTGTTTTTTCCACCCGAGAAGGTCCATTAAACGGACATCCATGTCCGTTTAATGGACATTAGGGCTCCCCAAAGCCCACAATGCCTCTCCAAAGCATCCAATCTTCAACCTAACATCATAAACACTTGCACACTTCCCAAATTCACTCATTATAAAGCCTAAACACTTCATAA
>JANJEY010000009.1:33327891-33351897 GCA_024703695.1 Erythroxylum cataractarum
GCGAGTAGTGGGCGGCGGCTCGTGGAAGGAGAGCTTAGAGAAGGAGAGTGAGGTAGGTTAAAATTTTAGGTTTAAAATTTTTCAAAATTGCAATTAGGTCCTTAGGATTTTTAATTTTTACGGTACCGGCCGAAATTTTCCGGAATCGACGGTACCGGTCGGTACCGACCGAAAACCACCGGTACCGACCGGTATTTTTGGCCGGTACCGATGAAGCTTGTTCCGTTCCGGATTCCGACCGATACGGTACGTTTCGGCCGGTACCGGCCGGAACGGAACGAAATTCCATACACTGAAAAAATTACTATTAATTATTTAATAAATTTTATTATACTAAATTTTGATTTATATTTAAAATAATTTATTTATATTTTATTTATATAGAAATATATACAAACAAAAATAAAATTTTAAAATATTTTTTATTAATGAAAAATCAAAATATGTAAAAATTATTTTTAAATTTTTTGTATATATTTCTATATAAATAAATAATTTTTATTTTATTATTAAATATATAAATTTATTATTAATAATATAAAAATATTATTATTAATTATTTAAGAAAATTTGTTATATTAAATATTATTATATTCATTAATATTATGATTTATATAGAATTTGTATTAAGAAAAATTATTGAGGGATATATTAGATAATATGTATTTATTAGTTTACGTTTTATCCTAAATCCTTCGAATTGAAAATTTCTTATTTTCACTGTTTATGATGGAATAGAACGTAATATGAAACCCTCCGTTTCTATCACATTCAATTATATTCTATTATCAAACTCTTAAATAAACGATAAAAGTGTGATATGTTCCATCCTCTTTTATCCGTAACTTCTCAATTAAATAGGACATTAGCACCAACAACCTCAATTCCTATTTTGCAATAAGGGTATAGATGGAAAGTGTGGGATGGTACTCATGGGACGATTGTTGGTTAAAGAATGACCAAAATTTCAAGAATTCGATCTCATATAATTTTTGTATTGAAAGACTTAATAGTCAAAGGCTTCACGATTTCTCACTGTAAGCCTTGTGATGTGGAATTATTTTATGTAGTTAGCATTTGTCATATTCCTTTGAGTAGAAATGCAAAATATCAACTTGTATTGCACGTGAGATAGTGGCCAAGAGCTGATTCTTTGAAATGTAACATGGACGTTGGCAATTTTTTAGGTTAATTGCAAAATGAGTGTTGGCATTGTCACGGCCGGGGAATGACTAAAATTAATTTATGACGGGCTTCTTCCTTCAGTTCCCATATTGTATTGTTTCTGATTTCCCTCCAAAGTCCAAACAATACAATTAAAATTAAAATTAATTGTTTTGTTTCTGATTTCCCTCCAAATAATTAAACTCTGAACTCCAAAATCCAAATGCTTTGCCTCTCTCCATTCCCACCATTATGGTACCGCCGGTTCAGTTCCGATATTGAATGTGCTCGTTGAGATGATTGAATTTGAGAGCCCAGAGAAAAAGAAGAATGCTTTCAGAGCCTCATCATACAAGAACTACCGAAAAGTGCTCAGAACAGAAACTTCTGATTAATTTCTCTACATCAGACGCCCAAGTATTCAAATTCTTTACTCACATTCTTTCTTTATTCCTTTTCATGTTGTTTATTAGTTTCGCTACTGCTCCGATTCCCGAGCAATTCTTTCTGCAGTTACTTTTATTCTTCTGTGAATAATCTGTACATTATATGGTAATTACTAACGTTGTATATATATATATGTGGACCATCAGTTCATCTATTGCGAGGGTTTAATGAGTTTGATATCCATTTTCGTTCTTAATCCATTGCGTTAATGTAACCGTCAAAGAGTTTAGTTGATCATTTTATGATTAGAAATGAGAAGTTCTCTAATGTGTTCCTTTTTGTGGTTGTGAGATTAGGCGGCGGAACTATGGAGTTTGATTCTGCTCATAATCCGTTTGAAGATACTATGCCTTTTGATGATTTAGTCCTTAACCAGACGGAGGAATTTGATTATCATACTCAACTAGATGATTGTGTAGACCCTGCTGAGTATGACGATGATACCGATAATGATGATGATGATGAGAAGAAGATTGTGCTTGATAGTGAGGATGAGGAGATTTCTGGGACCAAATTTTTCGAGTTTGGGACTGATGAACCTTTTAAGCAGTGGAAGGATGAGTCTTCGAAGAATTCTGAATGTGGTGAGGGTCACTACTTGTTCAATTTGCATTAAGGTTTTGATTTAGAATCAGCATTTGTTATTTTCTAGAATTTATCCTCTTGACTTATGACTCAATGGGAAATCTTTTAATTGCTGAAGGTGATAAGGTTACTAACAAAAGCACCAATCACATAAAAGATCTCCCTCAGTCGCCTTCTTGTAATCAAGAAGTTCCAAGATTAAGTTATTTTCAGTCTGAGGAACCTGGAGAATCATCTCAGTCCAACGCACTTGCTTTTGTCGACAATTTTCTATTATCAAATGATACCGGGCATTCTCCAGATACTAAGCCTGTAAGTATGGTCAGGAAGAACTTATCATCTCTATCTTGCGCAAAGGGATCTTATAGTTTGGCGAAATTTATGCAAGCCAGAAAAGATATTGGAAAAACTGGAGCCTTTGAATGGGATAATGGCGAAAGGAACTGCCGGATAGATGTCCATAGTGATAAAATCAATGCCTCCTTCATTTTTTGTGGAGATCAGCAGCAATCTGTAACAAATAATTGGAGTTCTAGGAATGTGGATGGTAGTGCTAGCAGCAGCTCAGGGAATGAAGTAGCAGGACTGCCTCATCCAAACTCAGAAACTCAAAACCATGCAAGCCATATAGAAAGGCAATCTGAAAATGTTGAAAACAAACAAAATGAGCAGTTGCATCCGGTCTTATCTGGCCAAGAATTTGAAACAGATATGCTTGACACAGTTTTTAGCACTCAAATGGCTGCTGAAGCTATTGAAGCTTTAGCACATACACCGCCAGTTCCAAACAGTGCTTATGCTTATCAGGTCCCTGAGAAGTTGGTCGTAGATTCTCCAAGAAGTATGCCAGGTAATAAAGTTTCTTCTTTAAGGACTTCTCTTGGGCAGGATGCCTCCATTCATGCAGAAAGCACTCCTGGAGAGTCGAAGAAAAGTAAGTGTCTAGCAACAAATCAAACCTTCAGTTTGTCTAGGAATGACTTCATCTATGAGTTAGATGATAAGTTGATCAGGAAAAAGATAAAGAAAGAAATAGAAAAATATGCATATTCATCAAAAACTGTTAAAACTACCTCATTTAGCAAGGAAAAAGTGCAAGGAAGTTCCGTTGGTCATCTCACTGAATTGAGGATAAAGGCAGAAAATTTCCAAGTCGACAAGAATGGACCAACTGACATAAAAGATAGATCAAATAGTGTCGTGAAAAATGATGTAATTACTTATATAACAAGGCGGAGTTATTCCAGTGTTAGCCCCCCTGACCTGCTCAGTTCTGTAGGAAAATATGATCAAGTCCACAAGCAAGCTAGAAGCTATGAAGTTAGTCAGAAGAATGGTTCTATCCAGGAGGCATATGACTTGTTTAGTTCTTTAAACTTAGAATCGTGGAGATGCCCCAAACGTAAAAGAAAACATTGTAAGCCCCCAAGTTGTGCAAGCAGAACTCGCGACCTCTGCAATTCATTTACAACTTCTGACGTGCTGAGTTCATTTGCAAATTTCCAAGGCAATGCGGATGGACCAACTTACTTAAAGGATAGATCAAGTGATATCATGAAAAAGGAGCTAATCACTCATACGAGAAAAAGGAATCAGTCAAGTGTTAGCCCCCCTGACGTGCTCAGTTCTGTAGGAAAGTATGATCCAGTCTACGAGCAAGCTGGAAGCAATAAAGTTAGTCCAAAGAATGGTTCTATCAGAGAGGCGTATGACTTGGCCAGTTCATTAAACTTGCAAGCACGGATGTGCCCCAAACGTAAAAGAATGCATTGTCAGCCACCAAGTTTTGTGAACAGAAATCGCAACCTGTGCACTTCATTTACAACTTTTGAGGGAAAACAGAAACAAAAAGGATCGTATAGCCAGCAATTCGTAAAGCCATTCCTTTCGAAAGAGCTTATTAGGTTAGGCGTCCATGAACCAAAACCAGATTTTGCATGGAGGAATTTGAGGATACGAAGAAGCATGGCGCATGTTCGAGTGTTGTTTAGCCAGCATTTGGATGACAATATCATCAAGCAGCAGAAAAAGGTGGATTTCTTTTAATAATACATATAATAACATGGTAACTTGCAACTAGTTTACTTTCGTATTTCCCTTGAACAGATCTTGACCAGGTTGGGAATTTCCACTGCCTCATTCATAAATGATGCTACTCATTTCATAGCAGACAGATTTATACGAACAAAAAATATGTTGGAAGCTATTGGTTGTGGTAAACCAATAGTCACTCATTTATGGCTTGAGAGCTGCGCGCAAGCTAGCTGCCTTATTGATGAGAACAATTTTATCTTGAGAGATGCCAAGAAGGAAAATGAAATTGGATTCAACCTGGGTGTTTCACTGGCTCATGCAAGGCATCATTCACTTCTAGAGGTGGTTTTCTTTATTTTGGACAATTTTAGTAATCAGCTAGTGTTCTTTTTCCCTTGAGCACTAACATCTGCTCACTCACCAGGGTCGAACGGTCTTGATTACACCAAATGTAAAGCCTGATGAAGAGACCATTAGTAGCTTGGTCAAGGCAGTTAATGGCCAGGTATATATCAATTTGATCAAGAAAATAAAGTTGATAAAAGAAAGTGAACAGCAGGATCTATAGATGAATAACACATTCTGTTTCACCCAAAACAATGTTGACTGCAAAATTTAGACAAATAAAGCTCTAGTCATTTCTTTTCTTTGTTTATCATGGAGAGAACTGGTTTTCATTCTGTAGAATCTAGTGAAACTGAGCAGACTATAATCATGGTTCCGACACTGCAATCTATGTGGTAAGTATGTGGAGTGTCTTTTTATTCAGGATAACTCGTTATCTTTGTCTATATTCAGCATTTCAAGATAATGAGCTCTGCTTATGTGGTTCCCTTTTACACTTCTTAAAGTCATATTTACTGTATCTTTCACTTATTGCATTTGCATTCCGTTTCTCGACAAATAAGCTTCAGACAGTAGCTATGACAAGGGTATCTGCACTGATGATTCAAGTTGACTTGTTAATTCTCTCGTGTGAAGAAGATCACGCAATTTGTGCCCCATTCCTTGATAAAGGTATCGGTGTAAGCAATCCGTGCTCTTTCGGTTGAGGATTTTAATATCTGCAATAAATATTCCAAATACTTGCAGGAGTTGCAGTTTACAGTACAGAGCTCTTACTGAATGGAATAATCATTCAGAGACTAGAATATAAGAGGTGGGACTATGAGAACATCAATCCATGTAAATGATACAAATCCAGCATAGCCATGATCCTGGAGGATGAATAAAATTTATTTTTTGAATATAGTATTATGCCTTTGAGTAACAAATGGTTTTGCCAACAGCTTACTTCTTCCTTAATGTTGGTACAAATTACAGGCATCAACTCTTCATGAATTTGGCCCGTAACAACAACTTCAGGAGGAGGAAAGACGTAGTACCTGTCTAATGATACAGTTTGGATCTTTTCCAAACAGTTTTTGAGTTGGATCTTGGAAAATCTACAGGTAGCTAAACGAAGTACTGCACCTTGGAAAGCATCCTGAAAATTGCTGTCGGTTACTTCAGAACCTTTATGTATGTGTAAATGGTTAATAGTTTCACTAGTGGACTCATTACCCGTTTTGAGCGAATTTCACACTGAAAAGGTAAAGAATGGCTCCTTACAGATATAGTATGTTCCCAGTAGTTTGATGCCGATTAACGCCGTCGAAGACATGCCTGAGATCAGCACTTCAGTGTCCAAGTACCTCATAAATGTTGCATGGGGAAATAGGATTCCTGTGCTTGCAGATAGTTATTACAATAAGAGGAATATAAAACTAATACACAAGTTCATAGCACAAGGACAAGGCCAAAGTTTCAGTTTCCCTTGAACATAAAATCAAATCATTTGCAGCTTGAATGCAGCCCCAAGTAAGGCCAAAACTGTGGTGATTCCAATTTCATTCCCGCCCAGAAACAATCCTAAACCTCTAATTTTCCAGTTTTCAATTTCATCAGTCCACAAAAAAGAAATATACACAAAGGTTTCCAAAGAGAATGAAGTTGCTGAAGATCCATACTTCAATAAGATGCAAATATAAAGCACCCAAAAATTGATGAGACTAATGACTGGCTTCAGGAGCTGGGGCATTGGCGTTGAAGTTATCAAAGCCTCCACTTGATGTCGGTGGAGGTCCTTGGTAGGAACCAGGAGGAACCATGGATGGCGCACCTGTAGGAGGAGCAGGCGCTGCTGTATTTCCGGAAACAGTTGGTGGAGCAATCACTGCAGGAGGCCTTGGAGTTGGAACACCATTTAAATGACCAGGTATGCTAGGAGCACCAGGTGGTGCCATCATGGGCATAAAACCTGCCAATTAGTTCAAAATGATGAAATATTTGATTTTATTTTAATATCATAAAACTAAAATATGCATCCTGGCGGGCCAAAGTAAAAGTAACACAAAAAGTATACATGGATCGTTAGAAAAATCCCATGCCATATAAATAAGCAACTGAAACAGCGACAAGGCATTGACCAACAACCAGAACTCGACCTTAAACATCCACATATGCCAAAGCTTGTGGCGAGAAACAGAAAGCACAATCTCACGGTTAAAATTACCTGGAGCACCGGGAACAGGTCTGGGTAAAACAGGAGGCCTAATTGCAGGGTATGGAGCATTCCCTGGAACAGGCATTACAAGTGTCGGTAGAACAGGAAGTCGAGGCCTTTGAGCCAGTAAATGCTGGTTGTATGCAGCTCCAACCTGCTGGAATGCCGCTGCTTGGCCCAGATGTTCTTTTATTCTTTGGTCAATCAAACTTTGGGTTTGTTGCTCCTCAAATTGTTGATAATAGGATCTCACATTAGCCTAACAGTTTTCCACAACATTCAAAAACATGATGATAATCAATATTTCCAAACAATTAACACTTAAGAACAACAGTTGTGAAAAGTACCTTATGTTTGTAACCAGCATTGTGCTGTTTCCTAACAGAGGGCTGAAACATACCAAAGCAAAAAAAATGAGCAATGCAAGACATTAAATTTCAACAGATAAAATGAACAAAACCTACAGAATCGTGGGTCAAGTATGTGTCACAGTAGTCACAGTAATACCTGCAAATTTCAAGTTCATAAAATGAAAATTCAATCCTCTGTTCCGATGTGAGGGGAAAAAAGATACTACGATTAACGAGAAATATAGATATAACAAAGAACGAAATTGAAAACCAACGCGTACCGAGGCATGATCCAGAATCCTAAAATTAATGGTTGGTCAGATCAGAAACCCTAACTGAGAAACAGAGAGATCCAGGAAGGAGATGGTCTCAGTAGCGGTAGTAGTCCATAAGAGTTGATGCTCCCGTAGTTTCAGTGAACCGTTCACTTTTAATGATGAAGTAGGACCAGCGCATGGTCATCCGATCCAACGGTTGCAAAGGGGCAACCCACCTTTCATTTGATTGGTCTTTCTGGGCAGTTGTTTTGTTGTTTTAGTCGTTAGTGTGGATAGACTGAGATGCTGTCGTTTTCCCGTCTAAATGACGTAAGCATCTAACCAATCACTCCCCTTATTCAAAATCCCAAATTTCCGGGAAAGGCAAGAAAATGAAGGAAAATCTCGGTTCCACAAATTCTTCGCCTTCAGGTCTCTTGCATGGCCTCTGTTGCTTCATTCTGAATCATACTTTATGACTCGCAGAAGTCTTGCTTTGTTATTCATTCTCAACTTGTCTTAAAAGGTATTTTTCTCATGTCCAGTTAATAATGTCGATGGAATCCAGAAGTTGGTGGTCAAACCCTCAAAAGTCATCTACCATTTTGGGACTAGCGGGCTTGCCGTTGCGGTTGCCACAGGCATCACGCATCCTTTAGGTTATTTTTCTTTTTGGTTGTCTTACTCAGCCTTTGACTGCATGCAAGTGATGTTGTGATTCTTGTATATTTGTTCTGTTTGGTTTTTAATTATAATATGAATGGTATCTTTGATTTCATAAGAGATTGATTCCTTAAGTTGGTGCAGCACATGATGGATTTTGCATATGAATTCTTGAGTATCTCAGTTTCAAGCAACTTCTAACATAGCCTGGAGCAAAGCAAGTTGCTTTGATATTGTTACTGTGACCATGTTCTGTGGTATGCATCGAAATAATATGGAACCGTGGCTATTATGAAGGTTGGGCTTTGCCATCGCATTTAGATCTTTAAGTAGATAAAAAGTACGTCAAGGAGCATTGTCATTTTTTTTTTTTAAATTGCTCGTGTCTAAATGGAACTTCCAGAAAATGAGGCAAGCCTTTTATGCCTAGTGTTCAAAAATAGGAAACTGGAGATGGGTTGTGCAAGCTTAAATGTTACCTTAAAATGTGATTAATGGGTCAAGTTATGAGAAGACAAAGCTGGTGTGTTTTTTCTGATGATTAGAATTTTTTTTATTGATTTTAATTGATGGATCCTGGTGGAAAACTATATTTTAAGAATAATTGCAAGTAAATATACCTGGAAAAGAAAATTGTAAAGATGAACAACAGGTATTTCCTCATTGTTGGATGATTGATATCTGATACTGCATTACAGATGTACTCAAAGTTCGGTTGCAAATGCAACTTGTTGGACAGAAAGGTCCTCTGACTGGGATGGTATGCCAACAATGTGTGACTATTTCTCATTTGTTTTTTTGTTTGATAACCTTTTTTTTCATGTAAAGTTTCACCTCATTATGCAGGGACGTTTATTTTTTCAACTATTGAAAAATGAAGGACCAGGGGCACTGTATCTGGGATTGACACCCGCACTTCTTAGGTCAATTCTTTATGGAGGTCTCCGTTTAGGCCTGTATGAACCCTCCAAGTATGTATGTAATTTGGCTTTTGGATCAACCAATATTTTGGTCAAGATTGCATCGGGAGCTTTTGCTGGTGCAATTGCGACTGCACTGACTAATCCAATGGAAGTTCTCAAGGTATTCTAATTAATGTGCTCTAGATTTTTTCTTCCTCAAGCTGACTTTCTTTTATTAGGTTCGGCTTCAAATGAATGCAAACGATAGACGAGGGCCTATTGCAGAAATGCGGAGAATTGCTTCTGAAGAGGGAATAAGAGCCCTTTGGAAGGGAGTCGGCCCTGCTATGGCCAGAGCTTCTGCTTTAACTGCATCACAACTAGCAACATATGATGAAACCAAGCGGGTCAAGTTCTAAGCATGCTTTTTTTTCGCTTTGAGTATACGCGAAGTAATCTCTACAGTTCTTAGTGTTTATTTGTTTCAAATTCTGTATGAAACTTAGTCTGCCTTATTCTTGAATTTTTCTCCAATTGTCCATGATGCAGGCTTTGCTTAGGTGGACTCCATTGGAAGAAGGATTTAATCTTCATCTAATGTATGCAACTGCTTTTAACATCATTCTTTATTCTGATACACCAATCACAATAAATGTTCATAGATGCCCATTATAGGGGCTCTCCTAATTTTATTCTTCTGATTCTTATCAGAGGAAAAATTAAGGATCAGAAATATATGAGGATATAAAATTTTGATAATGCTGTGTTACCAAGTTAGTTCTCGGACATTCTTAATAGATTCAATAACATACAAGGCCTAGGATGCTTGTGGTTTATTATCTGAGATTAAGCAGGGCCACAGACTGGCGACGCTTTCCCAAGATGGCTAGAACTGGTCTTCGAAGCGTCTTAGTACATTGTCTAGTTATGAAATAAATGTCCTATTCCTTAATAGCACCAATGACATGTTAGTGCGAGGCTAAGTTTAACTGTTTGTCCTATGAAGCTCGAGTACAGTCGCTGGGACAGTTAGTACCCTTATTACAGCACCAATCGACATGATTAAAACCCGACTGATGCTGCAACGAGACTCCAAAACAACCAAACGCTACAAAAATGGATTCCATTGTGCGTATAAGGTATGCACTTGCTACCCTCCTTTTCCTTTTTGTTTTTGCTTACCTCCTTTTAACAGTTAATTAAGTATGCTCCAAATCACTTGGAAAAGTGGTCTGAAAGAGAAATAGATGAAAACTATGTTAGATCTATCTGTTTTATAGTTTTGGGCTTTATTTCTCCCTCTTTTCGTTCTTTTTTGTCTTCTGGTTGTGGTAGGCAGCTTATGAATGGGGGAGAGTTAGTGCCAAGACAAGCAGAGATATTTCCCTTGTCTGACAAAAGTTTGATTTCTGCTCTCAGGTTGTCTTTACAGAAGGCCCCAGGTCGCTTTATAAGGGGTGAGGTTCTAACTGGGGCTACTTGACCAGTGTTTTCTTTATTAGTTGTATGGACTCGTGAATATTTTGAATATCTCCTGTTCTCTTATAATTTGAATGAATAACATTTACTATTTAACTTTTGTCAGGGGCTTTGCTATATTTGCAAGATTAGGTCCTCAAACTATGATCACTTTTGTAGTATGTGAGAAGCTACGCAATCTGACTGGATTGAATTCAATCTAGTATTGGAATAATCATTTCACACTCTTTCTGCTTGCTCTTTGAATTGTGGATGGGAGGGCCTCCGTGTCAGCAAATCCAGGAAACGAGAAACATGTTTCTTACTTCCTCAGGTATATTATGTTCTGCCCATTCAATGCTTTCTAATACATGCAACCAAAATATGGTCTGGTTTTGGTGAAAATGTTAACACTTTCGTCATTTATCACCAAAGAGGTCACTTTATTAAGTTCTATTGGAATTCTTGTGGTACACAGCCATTCTTCTTCCGAGGTCCTATTAACATTAATCAGAATGCATAATTGTCATTGTTGTTATTGTTATTGATGAGACGAACATTCTTTGTACTATTGTCATGATACATCAATAAGAGACTGCTTCCCTTTATTTTTGGATACAATTTGGTAGTTTTTTTTGTCTTTATGCGTATATATTCTATGGGTAGCCTTCTCGACTATTTTGCAGATTGATGACGGTGATTCTGTTGTGCTGTAGCTTGTCCATGATAAGCTATTTTGGCTATTTTAAACAACTTGATGGACCTGTTTAGGATAGCTAACTTGTGATTGACTTTTATGGATTTTCTTAAAGAATATTCCAAGTCCTTTCTTGACTTTTCCTCCTAAAAATATTATTTTCAATATTATTTTTATATTATTATTACTATCAATAGTTTAGTAGTTTTTTTAACTGTTGTAAATATTTTCTTGTGTCTTGCATCATTTTTTTATGTCACATCTGCATGTGGGTTTACCAAAAACAGCCTCTCTACTATGTAAGAATAAGGTTGCGTACAATTGATCTCCTCAGATCCTACTTCACTGCGGAATTTCAAACCGGATATGATCATGATGATCATGATGAATGATCCTATGGCTATACTAAGATAAATTACGTATTTAATAGTAAATTATGTAATAAAACTTATTTTTAATAATTTTAGTATCTTTTATCCTTAAATTTATATCATAATTTCAAGTCTTCCTTATCCATTTTATGAGCCCCACTAATTGATGAACGATCTCCACTGTTATGTAATGTATTTTTTAATTAATTAGTAGATTCTATATAGTTTCTAAGTTATAAACATTTTGTTGTAAGAAATTAACATAATAAAGAACTTTATTAAGGAATCTCAATCTAAAATGGGTTTAATCAATTGGGATTGAATTCCCAAATGTAAATTTAAATTTTGATTAAAATGAATTTTGTCCGTCAATCTTTTTCCCAACTCTAAATATTTACTGTGCCTGCTCGACCATCTACTGCCTTTTTGATCCATTTTGATTTCAGGACAGAATTTCTTCTTCCATTCCTGTAAATGCGCACCACCATACAAGTTGAAACAGATAAAAACAAGTCAAGAACATGTGAAGTGTGAGTAATATCCATCAAGTTTGAAAGTGTGAGTCAGCTTGTGTTATATCGTGGTTTGGCGGGACAGTCTGGCGCACTTATCTTTAGGCCTTGCTTCTCACGCTAAACTACCATTGTGCCATTTCTCTCGCCTTGGACGGTCTTACCCTTCTTCTCTTCCAAAAATACTAAAGGCGGACATCCTACGTTTTCTCCCGCAAAACGACAGTATAGAGACGAGACCCCAACCAACTCTCCCCACCGTGTGTTGGGTAACGACCTTATTCGGGTAGTAACAGTGAGCAATAAGCATAGGTATGATTTAAGTATTTCTTGTGGAATAGAGACAATGGAGAGTAACACATGCCGATGTCAGTGGCATTTGTCTCATTGGCACTATACCTCGTCTGGGGACAGTCGGGCACATGCTTGTCACCCTACTCCTAAATTCGGATGTTCAACTTTATCCTGGAAATCGGGAAGATTGTATTCGTAGCTCTAATCTATCCGACAAAATAAAGACATTGATGTTTGATGTTGCCGAGAAGAGACTTTCAGAAATGCCGGACAAGAGGAGGATTCAGGATTGGTGTGTCCTTTTCTCGCGAAGCGAAAAGAGTAGCTATAATAAACCTAAGGTGGGGACGTGTCATTCTCCTCGTACAATTGGCTTAAATTTTGAATTTATTGAAGGCAAATTCATCCCTAGGAGATGCCATTATTAGCCTTATTAAGAAGAAATGGTAGTATTAAAAAGCTTTAGAAGGTTATAATATGTGCAATTTTTATTTTGTATTTTTATAAAGAAGTTATTTTTTTGTTATTTGAATATATAATTTTATTGTTACAAAGAAATAATTTTATCTGTTGTTTCAAGATTTACCCTCTTATTAGCCTTATTAAGAGACACCATCAATTAATCATGTCGAATGACTTTTATGTTTTCTTTACATGAAACAAAATTTATATAATAAACAATTTAAATTATAGTTTGTGGTTTTAGTTTGTACATATCCTTGAGTCTTATCATTTACCTATTAATGTTATGAATTGAATAATAACCTTATTTTAGATTAATTTATGTGGTGATTATATTGTAGATAAGTGTTAAATTCTAAATATATGGTATAAAAATTAAATATATTTAATTGCAAATATATAATTGAAGTTTAAATTCCCTGTCACTACATCATATATGATGATTAGAACTAATTAAAGAGATGTTAATCGTATAATTAGCATTTAATTGAAGTTCCTTCTTTGGTGTGCTTAAAATGTAGTTGGCACAGGACAACTGGAGAAGAGCTAATTAAAACGACTTCGACAGCAACAAACGGAGGAGACAGAGGCACGAAGGGCATCGTAGTCAGTTTCGTGGACAAACTGTTGAGTTTACCAGCGAATTGCAGGGCCCTATCGTAAATTGAGTAAAGATCGAGGCCAATTAAACAGCATTTAATTACAATATACTATATCGAAGATCCAACTTGGTCTTAGTCATCAGAAAAAGCCCCAATTTCGCAGCGACGACTCTGAAAGTGAAAAGAAAATTAAAAGAAAATCCAAACAAACAAAAAAAGAGGAAATTCCTAAGAGAGAGAAAACAAAGCATTCTAGAGGGAGAAGAAAGAACCAGAGAAGCAGACGCAGAGAGTGTGTATATCTGCGTGTGTGTTTAGAAGCATTGATGGCGGAGGCTAAAAAGGAGGAGAAATCAAGCGAAGAGAGCGTGAAGCTCTTCGTAGGTCAAGTGCCGAGGCACATGACAGAAGCCGAGCTTCTCGCAATGTTCAAAGAGTTTGCCTTGGTCGACGAGGTCAACATCATCAAGGACAAGGTCACGCGCGCCTCTAGAGGTTTCTTTTCTACGCACATTCTTCAAATCTTTCTTGTTAACGATTTTTTTTTCTGCATGATTCGGAGTCATGAAGCCGTTTGAGTCGAGAGTTTTATGGTGCTTGAATCCCTAATTTGTATGGTTTTGACATTAGGTTGTTGTTTTGTAATATGTCCGTCGAGGCTGGAAGCGGATAAGGCGGTCAATGCTTGTCATAATAAGAGAACGTTGCCCGGGGTTAGTGCGTTTTGTGATCTCTACTTGTTCTTCTTTTTGACTTATGCTGGTCAAATGTTGCCATTTGTAGTGTGTCCTTACTGATCTCGACATTCTATTAGTGGATAGTTATAGCACTATTCCTAATGATTGCAAATGGCAACATGTTTGATTTAGATGGAAGTTAAAAGATGCATTGAACAAGTATCAACTTGACAGACTTCATTATCGAGGTGATCCCTCACGATTTTAGAAGCTAATCGGTTGTACAATATCGTAGGCTAGTGTAATGCAATTTTGGATTATGTGAGACCGTGTTTGGATTTGATGCTGTGACATATATGACATATGAAAAGTTCTTGAAATAAGGTGGAGTCTGTTAGAGTGTGTGATGGCAGTAGGAAAAGGGGTGGTGAGCGCGTTACTTGTGTGGAGAAAATGGAGTATCCTTATTTCTATCGAGATGATTTTAAACGAGTTCGGTTTGTTTCTTCAAAGCACAAAGACCTGGTGATCATTCTGAGCCATATGGCAAACATTATTCACTGGGCCTTATACGGGATAGCAAATGGAGTTGAATATTCATTTCATTTGTCTGGTTGTAATTTCAAGACTATAGAGTATAGGGTAAAATTGTTATGAAAAAGATACTATGATTTGCCATTCCTAACTCTCGGGTGGGTAAAAAAGATACTATGGTTAAGTATTGATACTACGTAGTCCCTTCAATGTTGAAAACCACGATCAAATTGAATGATATTCTAACAACTATTGAGAGATAAACCCTTATTCAATTTCTTGACCCTTGCATACTTTTAATTAATTTTCTTTCGTAGCTAATTTTTCTCAACGAAATCTCTCTGGATTGACATTATGCCACCTCTACTACTAAACCAATCATCTAGGTGGTAGTATACTGGACATGACAACACATAGCTTTTTTCCCCAAGATCAATTCCATCTATTTTTATGTATTTACTTCTTATTTTTTAGACTTTGATGCATTCTTGTTGTTGTATCTCTAATTGAAGTGCTTCCTGTTGTTTTTTCAACTTCAGGCGTCCAGTCCGTTGCAAGTGAAGTATGCAGATGGCGAGTTGGAAAGGCTAGGTGTGATATAATTTCTTGACATGATTCCTAACTGTCTGTTATTTTGCTGTATCCACTTCCATTCATCATTCTGGTCTTCTAATTTGTTTTGACTTTTGAGTAATTTACCATAATATGCGTATGTGCTCTGTTAAATGATTCTTTACTCTCCTTTCAATTCAGAACACAAAATCTTTGTTGGTATGCTTCCAAAAAATGTTTCAGAAGCAGAAGTATCAGAATTATTCTCTAAATATGGAACTATAAGAGATCTACAGATTCTAAGGGGATCTCAACATACGAGCAAAGGTGCTTATTTTCTTTATTGGTCCTTAACCTGTGAAGGAATGAAATGGTGATTTTGATCTTTCATAATTAATTTGCAGGCTGTGCCTTTCTGAAGTATGAAACAAAAGAGCAAGCCATTGATGCAATTGATGCCACCAATGGAAAGCATAAAATGGAGGTTTGTGCTTAAAAATGCTTGCTTTGCAAAAGAAGTATTCTTATTAATTCTTTTATGTTTGGAAGGTTATTTTTTAGGATCTGTTCCTGTAGATGTAGATTAACTGTTCATTTTTGTCAGATGTTTTTCATTGTTACTTTCGTGTATAATTGCGTTCTTGTATTTAAAAGTTTGTCATGTTTCTGTATCAGCAATTTATCTTAGGTGAACGTATCTAGTTTGATAATGAGCATTGATAATAAGATTGATTCATATTACAGGGAGTTTTACATGTCTGCAGAAATAGAGGCTTCTCAAGCTAAAACAATAAATTTTCTTGTTCAATCCAGCACTAGTTAATATACCAAATTTCTTCAATAGTCCATGCTAACTTTAATCAGATGGAGAAGGAACTTATGATCGAAATACAATATTTTGACTGTAGTCACGCTTCTCTGAAAAGCAATGATAGTAAGTAAGATCCATATTACAGGGAGTTTTACATGTCCGCAGAAATAGAAGCTTCTCAAGCTAAACCAATAAATTTTCTTGTCAGGAACCAACTTCAATCCAACACTAGTTAATATAGCAAATTTCTTCAATAGTCCATGCTAACAGTATTTTGACTGTAGCTACTCCAGTTTTTTGAATTGCCTCTCTGCAATGAGAAAAGCAAGATAGATATATATTGTTTGCATCAATTGTGTGAAGCATGCACAAGTGTTGCATTTTTATTTCTGTTTCAATTGGTTTTAGAACTTGACCTTTCTTTTTTCCTTTTTAACTTCATGGATTTTTTATTGAAAGGCTGGGCACTGTCAGTGATTTTTTTCTATCAATGCGTACTCTGATTGGTATGTTTCACTTTACTAGGGTTCAAGTGTTCCTTTGGTTGTCAAATGGGCAGATACGGAAAAGGAAAGGCAAGCTCGTAGAGCTCAGAAAGCACAATCTCAAGCATCCACTTTGCCAAATAACGACACACATCCGTCATTATTCGGTGCCATGCCTTATGTACCTCCATACAATGGCTATGGATACCAGGTCAGTAGTTTATTTCTAAATGTTTTCAGAAAGTGTTTCAATTTGTGCAAAGGTAGCATATCTTTGAAATATGAGTCACCCCAGGAGTTCTTGTTTCTTAATTGTAGTTTCATGTTTTCTTCCCAAGTATATCTATCCATTCTGTATTAAATGCGATGATTCTGGTGATCATACTGTTGTAGGCTCCTGGAACTTATGGCCTCATGCCGTACCGGCTGCCAGCTATGCAGAATCAACCTGCTTTCCATCAACCCGCTTTTCATGGTATGATTCCTCCCATAAATCAAGGAAATTCTGTGCGTGGTGCAATGAGACCTGACCTAGTTCAAACTATGGCACCTAGAAACTATGCTGTGCCTTCTGCAAGTTATGTGGGATCTGCTTATCCTAATGTGGCAGGTCTTCAATATCCCGTAACATATCCTGGAAGAATAATGTCCCATCATTCTTTGAGTTCCTCACCTAGTTCAGCACCACCTGCAGTTGCAAGCGTTAGTCCTGCAGCATCATCAGGTGCAGGTACTAGTTCTGCTGGCCAGATTGAAGGTTTGTTTTCCATATGCATATCCCAGATTTGGCTTCTTATTTTATTCTTACTGTTGGTATATCCTGCTAAATGTTACATGTTCTTTGATTTAGGTCCACCAGGGGCTAATTTATTCATATATCACATACCTCAAGAATTTGGTGATCAAGAGCTTTCCAATGCTTTTCAATCATTTGGAAAAGTCTTGAGTGCCAAGGTCTTTGTTGATAAAGCAACTGGTGTTAGCAAATGTTTTGGTATTACCACTTTCATTCTTGATTCTAATCTAAACTTGGATGTTGGACTCTTTTAACATGCTTTTTTTTGCAGGTTTTGTTAGTTATGACTCACCTGCAGCAGCTCAAACTGCAATCGGTGTGATGAATGGATATCAATTAGGAGGTAAGAAACTGAAAGTTCAGCTGAAAAGAGACAACAAACAGAGTAAACCGTATTGATCAGGAATTGAGTCATGGAAGCAAGCAGAACTCTGTGATACGTTGTCATATGCTTGGACAATGGGAGTGAATGCAGCATCAGTATTTTGGCTGAATCGATAACACGACTGATCATTACTCCATCCACGAAATTGCTTAGTGGGATTGGAATTCCAAAACTTGTACTTCATGGTGCATTCTGCACCGATACGATTTGTAACTTGTACCATGGAAGTTCATTAGACATTAATTATTAATTTATTGATTTTTCCCTCGATAACTTGTGCCAATATGTTGTGGAAACATCAATTGAAATTTTATTCATGATTCTATCATTCTTATTTGGATATTGTTTTTATCTTTTCTTTCTCAAGATTATTTCTTTTTTTTCCTTTATTTATATCATTTACAGTTATTCGTAGTTTGTAGAAGACACTCTGGATGAATCAAGGATTTATCTTCTTGTTTCCTGTAGAACATCTTATTGTTCTCATTCTACCATGACAATAACTGTTAATTAGCGGCTGCATGCAGTTTGCTGTTTAGTCAAAATCTGAGATATATTGACAGCTTTTCCATTTTATATGTTGACAGGTCTCAGCATTCAGCAAAATTCAGGAACTGCGCCTTTTTTTTCTCTTATATTCTAATATATTTCAGATTTTGGACTCAATATGGCATAGGTTGAATTGTTGTCAAATGTTTTTGATGTATTTAGTTTTAGTACGCCTTATTGTTAAAAAAAATAAATGATTTTGGGACAGTCCGTATTCACTTAACATTTTTTATTTGTTTCTTTTTTCCAGTCATTCCCAGAGTTCAAGAGTGCACCCTTCAGATTTTCAGTGACACAATTCGTTGCTGAAAGGAAAGTCTCCATGATTAAAGGTATGTTTCCTGTACCACTGAGAGCAGAGATAACCTCCCTTATTGAAACAGTCTGATAAGCAGATCCCTTATTGAAACAGTCTGATAAGCAGAGGTTTTACTTATTTAGGATGGTGTCTGCGGACCAACTGCACATAACAAATGCATTTGTGCAAATTCTTACATATTCCAATCTTTTGAACTTCCTTGGTTACAACGCTTGTTAATATGAATATCCAAGGGGTAAGATCCTATCAAATTAGTTGCTATATGAAAACCTTTTCTACTTCATATTGAATTATCTATTGGGATGCAATGGCTACAAAAGACGGAAAAGAAGTTTGAAAGTATTGTACATTTTTGAGTTTGATGGAGCTTGATGTTGGACTAGCTTGCTACTTTGAGGAATTAAATCTGTGATAAGTAACTGAGGAGACAACTGAAGTTAGTACCTCAGGACAGAGTGCCCCTTTCTATAGATAGATTTTGCTCCAAGGAGAATATATTGTGTTTATTGTGATCTTTGAGGCAAGTTCACAAAAAAAATGTGTCATTGATATAGTTTAAGAAATCCAAAGATAATTTATTTTAGGTTGCTGTTGTTTTGTCAATACCAAGTTTATGGGTGTACAAAATCTCATTATTATTTAATCTTATTAATAAAAATACACCATGACTATTGTCATACCCTCCTAAATTATTTCTGGAGGTGAGGTCATGATCTTGTTTGAGCTGTCTGTAGTATGTAATGTATGAAAGCCTCAATTTTTTCGTGAGAATAATATTAAGTATGAAATCCTTCTCAATTTTGTCTTGAAGTGAAACATAATGAGTGCTTAATGGCTGTTGCAGGAAAAGGCAATATTTGATAGCAATATTTTATTATGTTTTAATGAGCATGAAGTGATTTGTAAAACAGCTCAATCAAAACCAATCTCCCATGGTTTAATCATACAATTCCTTGGTTGCATTCTGTCACTACTGCACAATTTTGTAAACATTTTCTATGGTTTCTGCTCCTCAGGTGTTGTTTGTTTGTTGGTAATATAATGTGATGTAGGGTTCATTTTTTGGTTTTTATCATCTTCTTATTCTTTGAGGGTGACTATATTTAGATTAACTTCTTTATCATTCATTTCATAGCCAGTGAAATTCTCTGAGAATTTGCTTAGTCCCATTCAAGTTCTTATGTTTTTATATTTTCTTTTCCTCATTAAAAATTTTTCTATATACCAAATCAGTTGCACACTACTTCAGGATGAGCTTTGGTATTACTTCTATCCTTTGAGCTGTTAAAAGTAATATGTAGTGTTTTTGAACTAGATTTTGCCTTTCTACTAACATGTGAAGAAATTTGTGAATTACTATTTACTTAACTGATGGCAGGTAATCGACTTCTACGGGTAATTTTCTGCCTCTTCTCTTTTCAAGTATAATTGCTAATTTTCTACTGCCAACTGCCAAGTTGTCAATTAATTTGACATGCTTAATCTATTCTGCTGGGTTTGTTTTAGATTTTACTTGTAGATGCATGCCTAAGATATTCTGGAAATGAGGATGTCAGAGCTTTTAGATGCTCGAGAGACCTATATTATTGCATTCTGAGTTATTATCCTTCCTGATATCTAGGCCACGGGTAAAGCTCTACGAAGCATGAGACACGTTGATTAAATGTCTGAAAGACTTCGTTCGGACGATCCACGTATTATGAATTTGTCAAGTGAAGAACTTGCAGTAAACATCAGATCTCCTTTTAGGAATGCAAGGCAGTGGTAAAGCTGGTTGCAGGATTGGCACATTCTTTATTGAGAGTGGAGTTGATTATTTGAGGGATTAATGTGGAAGCATTGTTAGAGAAGTTATTCTTTGCAAGCCTGCCTTTTGATCATTGCTTCTAATATCAGTTATTTTTAAAACAAAGCAGAGCACAGAATTGCTTTTTTTTTTTTCTGTATTTCATCACCGTCATCAATATTTAATTGAAATTTCGCCGAGGCATGAAATTTGAAAAGGTCTGATAATATGCAGTCTTATTCTTACTTAATAAAGATATTGTTTTTGATACACTTATATACAATGCTTTTTGTTTTTGATAGACCTATATACAATGCTTTTCTTCTATATATCACCTCATTAAATTCATATGATTAATTTGCACTTACACATTTTGAGTTATATCATGAAATGATTATATTTCTTCATTGCTTAAGTTCAGCTTTTGAATTTTGTCAGTAAGCTGGTGAAAAAGCCACATCCTCTTGTGCATTAATCGGCATCGCGAGATTCCCATTTTTTGGCAGTAAGATTAATAAAGAGATCTTGCAGACAGCAACAACAGGTAACAATAAATGATACTGTTAAACCGTAGACCAAGCCAGCAACAGGTAACAATAAATGATACTGTTAAACCTTCTTGTGTTTGAAATCAGTCCCCTTGCTCCTAAATCGTGGCGTGGGTATCGTGACAGGTTACTACTGACACTGTGACCTTGACTTTTGTTGATTAACTTACCGAAATTCGTCGGCGATAGATACCTAAATTCGTCGGCAATAAATTCAGCTTTGCCACGTTCGGTCAGGAATTGAGTTTCCATTCCTTGCTTTTAGCATAGAGTTGCTTTCGTTGAATTGTATTCCCAAAAGGTAATTAGGATACTTCTACTAATATGAACCTTGGAATTTATGTTAGATTTATAATAATCATTACTTAGACGATGCACTTTAATGGGAGTAGTTCAAGTTGGTGGCGTGACAATTCTTCTGGTCACAGGTCATGAATAATCCTTTTTTTCACCCCTGCAGTTCAAGGCAGTCATCAGAAAGCGGCCTTAGACCGAACTTTCGTTTAGAAAGTGGATCGAGGGGTGAAAGACGGAGAATTATTCTGCTATTTTTTTATTTTTAAATATGGTTTTAGTATTTTAAAAGAGCTTAGTGATGTCATAATTTAAAAGGAGGTTTTCTGTTTTCTGTTTTCTTTTTTTAGTAGAGGTTATATAAGCAATAGTCTATATAATTACTTTGACCTAATCTTTTTTTCAAAATAAATTTTAAATTACTACAGACAAAACTAATAAAACGTTATGATAATTTATAGGATACTAGACTTTGAACTGATCTTAGTATCATTTTTCTGGAATGAGAACAGAGCGGTCTAGCTTAGTACCAAAATTTAGATGGACATGTTTGTAACAGATAAAATTGTCAGTTCCGTACGCTTAGGAGTGAGCCTAAGGAACGTGATCCTAGCGCCCGCAATCCAGAGATCTCACAAATAAAGTGGGACATTGAGAAATGTGTGAATGAAATTGGATTTGATACAGACTTATGAGCACGCACGATTTGATCAGAACCTTGGGGGTCAATTCATGCCCACTGGTGTCTTCAATCCATCAAACAAGTTACTGTTTGGTGGTAATGACTTGATGTACTAGAAGTGTTTTTAACTTATTAGTGGACAAGGTGTGCTTGCCGTATACAAATGGTTCAAGTAATGGCTCACAAAGCAGCTTTATTTATGGCGTCCAAATAATGTTTTTTGCACTGTGATGATAATGGTGTTACAGTGCAGGCCATGAAGGCAAGGCTGTCAACCATACATTACCCGGTGTGCCTTTTGTGGAAGAAGATCAATTTCAACACCTAGTTATTATATTGCTCAAAACAAGCAAGCAATCAAAGTCAAAAATAAAGCTACGTATTATTTAACCTCTTAAAATTATAGTAAAACAAGCGGTTAAAATTACAAATTATAGCCTACAATTTATTAAATAGGGCAAACTGTCTCACTTGTATCCAATTATCAGAAAAGCAAAAAGAAAAGAAAAGAAAAAACAATACTATGTCTCATACGCGTTTTCTTTGACTAAAGTTGCAGTTCAGTAACCAATTCTGTACGATTTGTCAAAACTAACGTTCCATGGAAATTAATCAAGCAACCATCACGATTTTATATCATAGTCCACCAGAAGAAGGAAAATTTGACCTTCACATCGTTTTAATATATCACACTAAAAAAATTAATTTTAAGTACTGAAATGCTTTTATTCCTAAATTAAGACAATATTTGGAAACCAACTTCGAAACATGAACCTATACTATAGCTTCTAGGAATTTAGGTTTCCTTCTAGAAACAAAACAATCATGTCAAAAGGGTGAAAAAACAAAAACAAACACCACCTTTGTTTCTAGAAGATTAGGCGAATGGGACATGGCTGTATTGTCATACCAATCTTTTTCAGGGTATTCTATTCTTTTAACCTTCAAAAAGTGAAGCCGACCTACAAAGAAAAACCCCTTCGCCACTCACTCACGTTCATCACGTCAAACAAGACATCCTCCATTCTGTGGTTGTTGGTCTCCTATATATACGTATATATATATATAATCTTCCCTGTAGTAAAAGTCTAATGTCACGAGCTATGTAAGAAGAATAGGCAGCGGTTGGGAATTCGCTATTGCTCCTTACACATGGAAAGCTACAACTCTCATTACACAATGAAGGAAGCAGGCACCACAACTAAAGATCATATGGTCCACGCCGGTTCTTTCTTCCTCATCGAAGCCTCCGGCGACTCCGATGAGGTTGGTCTTCGTCCGACCACGGTTGTTGACCTTGCTGACGATGACGCGGAGTCCTGTATCTATGACGGGTTGGATCATTCTTCTTGTGTGACTCAGCTGAATAATAGATGTGAAGGTGAAGAGTACAACAATAACGACCGTGGAACTACTGAAGAAGAGGTTAGCATTTGTGAAGAACCCAGTGTTTGTAATCAGAAGTCTTGGGTTTCTGTTGAGTCAAGTATCAGTGAACCGATGACTGAGATGGAAAAGAACAAGCTTTTCTGGGAAACTTGTTTGGCTTCCTAGATCTTCTCCATTTGTTTCTCTCTTAATTTTCATTTGTAAGTGACTAGTTCCAGAAGAAAAGGGAAATAGTAGATGACAATTGTACAAAAAAATAGATGCTTGTAGCAAGTTACATGATCATCCAATACAAATACAGCAAAGAAAATTACGGATAAACTCGAAATTCCAACAAAAGTTGGTCAGACGTTATGTTAATATGCTGTGTCCACATGTTTCAAGTTAAGAAAATGGCTAAGATGAATGTATGATTGAAGAAAGAATTGAAAAGGGCAGTTGGGGAATAAATAAGTTCAACGTGTCGGCAAGTATGAAATGGCACAGGTAACTGCAGACATTAGTTTAATCAATTCCTTTAGGCTCCGTTTGGTTAGCGTCTGCAGTATATAAAGACAGGACTAGACGGAATAGGACAGGACAGGACAAGAATTGAAGACAGGAAAATGTTTGGTTGCAGTGGACAGAACAGAGATAATTGTCCACGTCCTAGGGACATAAATGTGTTTGGTTGCCGTCTTAAGGACAGAAAACAGTGTTAATGACATAAATGCTCCTGTAGTGTAAAGACTTGTAGATGTTAAAGAATGTAATTTTTAGTATTGTTTTTATTATTAATTTTGTTAATAATAATAATATTATTGTTGTTATGTATAATTATAATAATTATTATTAGTATGTTTAATAATAATAATAA
>JANJEY010000009.1:33447761-33461117 GCA_024703695.1 Erythroxylum cataractarum
ATCCAAAATCAAGTTGATTTCATCTTCCTCTTCTTTCTTCCTTCATTTCCAATACAAACCCTAATCTCTATTTAATCTCCTTTTGAATCTAGCAAGAAGAAAGATGAAATCTTACCTCTAACAAGTTGATTTCCTTTTCTTTTTCTTCTTCTTCTTCTTCCTTCCAAGTTTCCTATGATCTTCCTTCTTCTCTTTGTTATTCTCTCTCTTTTTCATCACATTCTCTCTTTTTTCTCTAGAATTTTCGTTCTTCTCTACTTATCTTTTCATTCATATTTTTCTTCTTCATTTATAGGCAAGACAACACATCTTCTTCCAATTATGCCCTTAATAGAAATGTTCTATTTGCCCTTCCATTTATGCCTTATGTCTTTTATACTTAAGTGTCTTACCAAAACACTCTTGAACATTCTAACATAACATTTTTTTTTCTAGAAAAATCTTCTCTTTTGTCTTACGTTTACAATGACACCAAAAGTATTCAATTTGGTTCAGTAGTGTGAAAGTTATACTCCAATATCTTCGGACTGCTTTTATTCCGAGACAGCACCCTATACTCAACTTCCATCTAAAAATTGAAACTCTTAGAGTCTGATTCAGAATTTGATTTCTTCATATAGTTTGTAGCCCTATGTTTCTAGTTTACTCCAAATCAAAAATAATCTCATTTAGAACTCTACATATCAAAATATCATCAAAATATTGAAGTATATTTAATAAAACATCCAACTCATATTCTTCCAACCGAACTCCTCATTTTTGTTCAATCAATATTTTTCAATTCAACACAAAAAGCTACCAATTTTGGTGGAGGGGTACAAAAATTTAATAGGAGTCTATTGCTTTAAGAATCACCTCATTCGGAGGTCGGATGACGAAGTTATGGCCAAAAGAATCCAACATGTTAATGTTCTTAATCAATTTGTACCTCTCTTGGTGCAATAGCCATAACTTTTTCTATGGATGTCGGATTGAGTTTGTTATTAGAACATTTGAAAGAAAACTTCTAGATCTACAACTTTCATGAAGGATACAAATTGAAATTCTGCCTTTAAAAGGATCAGAAATAGGACAGAAGAGGACGATACAAACTAAGATGATGAATCGTAACTTCGTCTTAGATGAACAGTAACTTTGTCTTATAAACTTCGTCTTACATGAATAGTAACTTCGTATTACATGAATAGTAGCTTCGTCTTAGAAACTTTGTCTTAGATGAACAGTAACTTCGTCTTAGACAGTAACTAAGACGATGCAATATTACAACTTGTAATGCTCGTATCTCTCAACTTCGATATCCAAAATTTACAAACTTTATACCGTTGAAAAGATGAAAAGATTATCTACAACTTTTATGAAGAACTTAAAAATAATTTCTACCTTTATAAGGGTCAAAATTCTAAATCAATGTGGCTGTCTCGGAAGTTCCATCCTAAACAGGATGATGCAACATTACAACTTGTAATGCTTGTATCTCTCAACTTCGATATCCAAAAATTTGATACTTTATATCAATGGAAAGCTAGAAAGATAAGTTACAACTTTTATACAGACAATTTTGTCAAAATATTTCTAAATCAACCCAAAAAATTCATAGAACTTTCAGATCAAAAATCTAATTCTCCACTACTATTCATTCCCAAAATTTTCAGACTTCAAATTTTCAAAAACTAACATTTCAAACTTTTATTTCTAATTTTTCTACTCCATTTCAATCAACTCATTCACCATAAATTCGTACTACTCCAAAAGATACAAGTTTAGTCAAAAAATCATCAAAACCTAAAATTCATAATCAACCTATTCATGCTTTGTTACTTTTCTGCATTTTCAGCTTTCATGTTCAAACACTATTCTTCCTCTCAACTTCCATTTACACAATCTTTCTCACTCTAGACCATCATCTTACAGTTGTTTTTCAACTCAGAAACCATTCTTTTGGTTATCTCTAACACTCACATATTCAAGTACACTCATCATCAACTTACTACATTCACTATCTTAATCTTGTCTATCATTTCAAATTCAAGAATTCTCCTTTTCTTCACTCATAACTAATCACTAACAATTTCTTATTTAATAGTTCTAACTTTCAAGAAAAGTACGAGGTCCAACATTAACGGTGGTAATATAGATTCAGAAAACAAATCAAATAACATTATTTGTTTTAAATATAGGAAACTCGAATGCATAAAGTTTCAATGCCCCCTCTTCAAGGGCAATGAAAAATATTAGAGACATGACAAGAAGAAGAAAAGGGACAAAAAAAGCATCCACTTGGGATGAAACAATTGATTATGAAAGTGCACAATTGGAAGGAGAAGTAGCTCACATATGCTTCATGACTAAAGATGATGATAAAGCACTATCTAACTCTAAATCTTTTGATGATGATAGTGATATTAAATTGTCATATGATGAATTAGTTGAGACCTTTGAAGTCATGAGTATGAAATTATAAGAAGTTATCTTCGAGGTTAAAAATATCTAATTACATGCATAAGTGGAAAATAAAAAGTTAAAAAGTGAATTACGTAGCATTAAAATATCTAAAGGTGTGGCCATTATTGATAATCATAACTTAAATGCATTAAAGTATGAGAATGAAACATTGACAATAAAGGTTAATACCCTTAAAAACTCATTGTCCAAATTCACAAAGGTAAGTGAGAAACTTATAAGTATGTTATGAGCACAAAAGAGTTCAAATAATAGGCTTGAGATAAGATATAACTATAGAAACGTATCCAATAACAAAATTGTCAAGGCAAATCATTTTCATGTTGAAGAATAAATGCCGAAGATGAGAAATGAACAAGGAGCATCTACACCTTATTATACACATAAATCATATACACATATTACATCCACTAGGGCTTACTCTAAGATCAAGCCTCATATTTCATTTATGGCACTCAATCTATCCCTATAAACTCAATATTCTTAAGGAAAGAATTAACTTCTATGCAAAGACATATGATAACATATAATTTAACTCATACTCTTTTAGGTCTCAACATTAATTTTAAAGTAAATATCAACCTTCTGCTTATAATAGGCTTTGTACTAAGTATAATATAATGACACACGATTATATTCCTTATAAGAATTAATACATTCAAAGAAACATGCCTCATATATACAATTAAATTACGCCTTTTGCACTATCTAAAAAGAGCAGTCAATTACTTCAACATCTAAGGAGGTATCCCAACTATTCATATGTACATAGAAGACTAAGGAATGCATTTATGGATACAAATCTTAACTTTTATCATCGTAACACAACTTATATTATTCATATAACGTGATATGTCACTTTTGTGGAAAATATGGGCACATTTGTAAACTTTATTTCACAAAACAAATCTTGATGAGTAAACTATTAAGGAATTAAGTTAAAAGAAATCAAAGACTAATACTCAAAGACTCAAATTCATTTGGGTACCTTAAGTATAATAAAATAATGCCTCATCCAAAAAAATTATGATATTCCTAATGTTTATTCCTTGTGTTTCTTTTACAATTAATATTAAAAACTAAAAAATGACCTTGATATTCCTTGTGCTTCTTTTGTTCTTGACTTGGCCATCACTTTGTAAGTTACAAACTTCATCTTTAATCTCCCTCTTTTTGATGATAACAAACTTTTGTTCTTGACTTGGCCTTCACTTTGTAAGTTGCAAACTTCATCTTTTATCTCTCTCTTTTTGATGATGACAAAATACTTATGATATAGAGAGTAATACGAACATTAATCATACTAAAGATTAGCTACCCTTAGTTTATACATAAGTCATAATTTAATATAAAAAACAATCAAGTGTAAAAGAAATATCCATACATTTACTTAAATATAGCACAGATTTATTCAAGTATAAATATATTTATATATACAACAATCACCACATATGCAAAATTCAATCTCCCTTAAGGTCATCATTTCCTATAGACATGTTATAATTTTATTATAGAATCTTGCTTTGATATACTTGAGGCTCAAGTTACCTTAATTATAGGTAAGTTTAATCTTTTCAAAATAGTGTTGATGACTTAATGCTTATTTGAGATCATATATTGATGACTTATTCACATTGATTACTTCTTATTTTCCTCCACCGACCATTTAATTTAATTTTTAATGCTTCCAAAAATGGGGAGAGAGAACTAGTTATTAGATGTGTTTAGGGGAGTTGTTGTATCTAGGGGAAGCTAGTGGATCTTTATTTAGATATACTTTAACCTTATATTTGTATTGATTTTGGTTGTAATATTTTTGTTTAGTGGCTTGTTATTGGTGGTTGTTGCATTTTGTTTTTAGTGGTTGATTATTTGTAATTATAGCATTTGATTTGTGGTTGCTTTTAGATAAACATGACTTAGACTTGATCCTAGTGGTTAATCTCATTGTACTAGAATTGTGCTCTTTTATTTGATTATACTAGTGTTTGAATGACAAATGATCTAATTCTTAATACTTGAGAGTTTCTTATGATACATGAATTTAGGGGATGCCAAACACTTTTGTTGATTTGAAATAAAGTAATTGTATGTTTTTAAATGATTAATTTTATTAGTTACTTTTTAATAACAAATTTTTTATCATCATCAAAAAGAGAGAGATTGTTAAACTAAAGAAGGTTATAATCAATGTTTTGATAATATAAAGTATAATTACTACTAATGGTTTAATCTTTGATGTTTTAAAGGAGAGCAATATCAAATGAAGTTAAGAAACAATTTATGGAGACTAAATGCATCCAAGTTAAGAAGAAGACTAAGATTAAAGAATATCAAAGCATATCAAGTCTACAAATTTACTTGTAATCTTTCATGTATCTTCTACTTGGTTTGTTTTAACGCTTTATGTGCTATTCATGCAAAAGCATACCATGATTTGAACTTAAAGCATGTCTTTTTTGAGGAATCAAAGCTTTTGATTTTTAAGAAAATCCTCTTTATCTTTAAAATACTTTTTAGTAAACTTTTGAAATGCTTTTTTAAATCAAGTTTTAGTTAAAGAAATGTGGTTTGATCTTTGAAAGAACTTGAAAGATCTTTTCAGAAATAACAATTGACTAAGGTTTTTTTTTTTGGAGAAATTGGTCGATCAATAACTAGGTAGGATTGATTAATATATCAATAACTTCAAAAAAATTATATATAATGAGTATGTATGTGAGAGTTAATATTTTGATCAACTATTATAACATATTGGCTAACTAATATCTCATATTAATTGACCAGTATAGCATATTAGTCGACAAATATGCCAGATTAGTTAACTAATATCACTAGCTTTTTTTAACTAAACTAATTTCACTATTAGTTGTTAGAATGACTAGTTTCTATATCTAGCGGTATTTTGGAACTAGTGTTAATATAAATACATAAAATTTTAGTTAGACATCTTTATGACATTAACACATTTATAAGAGTTTTTTTAAAGCATTTACAAGCATTCCTGCATTTGTTGTGAAATGATTGAGAGCCCTTAAGCATTACAGTAAACAAACAAGTTATATTTGATTTGTAAAGATTAACTAAGGTTTGGTTTTCTTGTATTTGGTTATTCAAGTAGTATTAAGGTTCCTCTTCACCCCGAAAGGAAGATTATATAAAATTTACTCTTTACCAATTAAATATTAATGTAAGAAGTTTCTCTTGATAAGTTAATTCAAGAAGTCTCAAAGCTTAAAATTACAAAGAGAGATACAACACCACCTGTTGTAACAAGAAAGACATATTTCTTAAAAAATCCGCAAGAAATATTCAATTCAGAGAAAGCTAAGCTAGCAAAATCAAAATCCCAATGAGTTTCAGAAGAAGTACAAGTTCTAGACCTAGTATTTCGCTTAAAATACCTAGAACTGTGAAAGAAAGAAATATGGGACTAATTCCTATTAGAAATCCCGAAAGAAATACAACTTTGTCCACAACACAAGATGATCAAATTAGAGATTATCGACGGTACAGACAGGCTATAAGAAATGCTATTAACCATCTAAGGGGAAATAGCAACAGAAATAGAGTTCTGGAAATGATTGACCAGTATAGCATATTAGTCGACAAATATGCCAGATTAGTTAACTAATATTACTAGCTTTTTTTAACTGAACTAATTTCACTATTAGTTTTTAGAATGAATAGTTTCTATATCTAGCGGTATTTTGGAACTAATGTTAATATAAATACAAAAAATTTTAGTTAGACATCTTTATGACATTAACACATTTATAAGAGTTTTTTTAGCATTTACAAGCATTCCTGCATTTGTTGTGAAATGATTGAGAGCCTTTAAGCATTACAGTAAACAAACAAGTTATATTTGATTTGTAAAGATTAACTAGGGTTTGGTTTTCTTGTATTTGGTTATTCAAGTAGTATTAAGGTTCCTCTTCACCCCCAAAGGAAGATTATATATAATTTACTCTTTACCAATTAAATATTAATGTAAGAAGTTTCCGCTTCACTTAATTAAAAGATGAGATTAGTGGAACCCTAAAAATCTTGAAAAGTGGCTATAGGCAATGTTTATTTGTCAAAGCACTATAAAATCGATTTACAACCTCTCTTCTATATAATCTTATTTTTCACTTAATTAACTGATCAAGTATATTTAAATTAAAATTGCACTTCATTATTTATTCCGAAATATTTTAAAGGTCTTTATTAAGCTATAAAATACTAACACGCAATTCACCATTTAAAGACAAACATTTCTCTTAGCTCTTCTTAACAAGAACAACAACAACAATATCCCAGTAGAATTCTCATTAAGATGCGAGCTTCGGAGAGTACCCCTAACTAATAAAGGTTGTTTTTTATTCTCTTAACTATTCTATCTCATTCTTAATTGTTTTATGTTTTTTAATCTCCTCCTATACTTTTATTTTTCTTACCTTGTTAGTATTCTTTTTTTTCAATCACTGTCTCCTCTTTATTTATCCATTCCTGCATTTTTCCTTAACCATTTTGTGTTTTTTTTCCTCAGGTTGTTAATCAATTGTTTTTTAGGATTTTCATATAAAGATTTTAATTTGTACAATTATATTATGAATCGATTATGAATTTGAGATTAGGGTTAGATGTGATTACTTAGGGTTATTTTAAAATTATAATTAATTAGGTTAAATATGAAATTTGGATTATTTATATTTAATGTATTTATTTAGGATTAATTTGATATTAAAGTTAATTTGAATACTTAATTAAGGTTCATTATATTTAATTAGGTTTATTATATTTAATCTTAAATTAAAGTTAATTGGGTTAAATATAAATTAAGCTTATTTTAAGTGAGTAGCTTACCAAAGATGTAAAAATTGAACCGGACTGGTCGGTTTGATTGAGTTAAATACAAATTGGACTAGTTTTCAGTTCGATTTCTACTTTTGGCCATTGTCAAGAAAAATCGGTCAGTTAAATAATAAATCAGGTGATTTTTGAATCGTGAAGAACCATCTTATTAGGAAGAAGGAGAGCAAGAGTTATCTGAGTGACTAGACCAGCTATGTTTGAATGTTAAGAAGATTTGATGGAGAGAAAATGAAAATCTTTCTTTAAGATGAGATAGAGAAAATCAAAGCCAAAATAGAGAAAATAGGGGGAAGAAGAAGCATCTACTTTGATGTATGTTGAAAGAGAGAAGAAAAAAAAAGCAGTGTGAGAACCACCCACTCACACTTCACCAAAAGCATTAAGTTCTTCTTCTCCCTTTCTCGACAGTAAACCCCAAAATCAAAGTAAACTTTAATCATACAATGAAGCATCTAGGTTGGGAATGAAGCAAAGCATAAACATAGAAGGCGATAGAAATGCATGATTTTATGTGTGTATAACTCAAAAAGAAGTGATAACAACAAGATATTAGCATACTCAAGGTAAAGGGTGAGATCTTAATCTAGGTCCATGCATATAGCGGCGAGAGAGTTGAGAGGGAAGATTAGAAAAATGAAGCAAAAGGGTGAAAACAGTACCCCCTAATGTTTTGCAATAAAAATTTCTAAAAATTCAAATTTTATTAAAATATTTTAAAAATTAAACTGGAAGGTTTAAAAAGTTCAATTATTATTACACTATTATAAATTTGGTTTAAGATAAAATAAATTGAAAAATTTTAAACATGATTAAAAAAGACTTGTTTATTAATCAAAATTTTATTTAAAAAGCTATTAAATAAAATTTAATTAATTAATTTTTGTCATAAAATTGAGTAATTTACAAAAATAAAATGATTAATTAATAACTCATTTATTTTTTATAATAAGGGTTATTATTTATTAAAATAAATTGAACCGAACTAAAAAACAAATTAAATTAAAATTTTTACTTCTTATTTATTATATATCAGTTTTATAGTAGTTTAACTAGTTGAATATTTAAACCTTAAGCCTTTTCTTTAACTAGTTTGATGTTCAATCTAGTTTTTAAACATTGGGTCTTACACTGTCATATAGAATATGTGATAGTGTGAAGCTTATATAAATAGTAAAAAATAAAAAGGTGTAATATCTTGCAGGGACAACTTTAATCTTACTAAGAGTTTTGTTATTTCACAATTAAAATTAGACAATTTTGGAATATTAAAAAATTTTAAAAGCTCTAAAATGTAAAAAATTTAAAAATATACTTTTTGTCAAAGTTAAATTAAACCATAATATTTAAAAATACTAAAAAACAATCCAATATGTTATGATTATCACAAACATAATTTTAAATTACTTAAAATTTTAACTCTATTAAAATTTTGTGAATTTTCATTGATTTGCACATTTTAATATTAACAATAAAACGTATAACCATTGAATATAAGTCTCATCATTTATTTAGGTCATTTATTTAGGTATAAACAGTAGCTCACACTCCTCACGATTTTAATTATGTTAAAATTATTTTATTATTTAAAAATATTATTAAATTATATTTTTGATTTTTTTGTTGAAATCTTATTTTATTTTAAAATAGATTATTATATAATTAGTCATTAGAAACTTGATAATGTATAATTATTTATATATAATTAAGTATTAATTTAATCATAATTTTTTCAATATTTCATAAGATAATTTTTTTTAAAAATCGAACAATAATTCTGTTTCTGTTTGGAATTAAAAAAATCATAACATGGTTAACAAATGTGATAACTCATAAGACCTTTGAAAATATTTGGGGCATCTTGAGCTTTGATTTGATCCTTCCAAGAAATTCTCATCTTGTTCTGGCCTCAGATTGAACAAAACAATACCAGCCCACTCTTGTTCAGAAATAGGCAATGGGCCAGAGTATCTATAATTGAACCGAACACATGATCAACAGGTTGCCTCTGCCTATGTCTTTTACAAAAGCACAGTTTGGATAGATTTATATTAACAAAGTTTTTATCACAATAAATATAAAAATAAAATATTTTTAATTTTAAATATATTTTATTTTTGTTATATAATTTTAAACCATATGAAACATAAATGAGAATATATCTAACCAAATTTTTGTAAAACTAATATAAAAATAAATATTAAAAATATAAAAGTCAAATATTATTAGATAAATATCAAAATAAACGTGAAGATGTATTTATGGATATTGTGGAAATTATATGTAAAAATGTAAGGATAAAGAGAATTAAAAAATAGACCTATTAATTTATCTGAAAAAATCTATCTGAAAATACATTTTTTTGAAAAGCTCCAAATTCTAACTTATCAAAAAATTATATTTTAGCTTCTAAATAATTCGTTTCTATTAAAAAAAATATTTTTAAATTTTACAACTAAACACTTATTTTTAAAAAAATAATTTTTGCTGATAAAGAAAAAACTTGTTGACTTTCTAAAAGCTGAATGCGAATTGTGATACACTTGTTATATATTTATTTAATATGGATAACTATTTTACTTTATTAAAATGTTTTTAAAAATAAGTTAAACAGTTTAATTTTTAATAAAATAATAATAATTTGGCACAAGCAACGGATATTTCTAATGTTATCCTTTTTAGTTATGTAAAGTGGAAAATGGAAATCCCAATCCAACTGATACGCTAACTTCACAAGCAAGGCCAGATTCCTGCCCTTTATCGAATGTTGTAGAAGAAGTAAGTATCTATAACGTGGAAAAGACGACTGTTTCACTGTTCTGTCTTCTTCTTATTCTTCCTTCAAAGCCTTAGAAGTCTCAATTCTCTCCCAATTTCCTCTCTACATAAAACCCTAATTAAGTTCATCCATAATCCACAAGATGTTGATCCGAATTCGTAGCAGAGACGGCCTCGAGCGAATCTCGGTCGACAACCCCAACGTTACAGTATCGCAGCTCAAAACCCTAATTCAGAACCAGCTTCAAATCCCAAGCCACAATCAAACCCTATCCACAAACCAAAACCTCCTCCTCGCTAAATCCCCATCTGACCTACTCCGGTTCACCGACATGTCGGACCCCAACACCCTTATCTCCGCCCTTAATGTGGGGCATGGCTCCATCATCTTCCTGGCGTACGATGGCGAGCGAACCATCGCCGGACCTACCGTCACTCCTGCCGGTTCTTTCGGCCGGAAGATGACCGTTGACGATCTGATCGCCAAACAGATGCGAGTCTCACGACAAGAGATTCCGCATTGCGAGTCGGTGTCGTTTGATCGCGATTGCGCTAATGTGTTTCAACATTACGTTAATGAAACCCTAGCTTTTGCGGTTAAAAGAGGTGGGTTTATGTACGGAACTTTGTCTGATGAAGGTAAAGTGGAAGTGAATTTCATATACGAACCGCCCCAGCAGGGTTTAGAGGAAAATTTGATGCTTTTGAGAGACCCCGATGAGGAAAAATTGGTGGATGCGATTGCTAGTGGTTTGGGGATGAGGAGGGTAGGGTTTATATTCACACAGACGATAATGCAGGACAAGAAGGATTACACCTTGTCCAACAGGGAGGTTCTGCAAGCTGCAGAGCTTCACGCGGAAAGCGAATTGAAGGAGTGGGTTACTGCTGTTGTGAAGCTACAGGTGAATGAGGATGGTGCGGCTGATGTACACTTTGAGGCTTTTCAGATGAGTGATATGTGCATAAGGTTGTTTAGAGAGGGGTGGTTTGAGACTGAGATTGGGGAGGATGACGATCCAAAGTTGTCTCAGATGAAGAAGGATGTTGTTGTTGGTGTGAAGGATGTTAGGGAGGTCGATAATGATTTTTTCTTGGTTGTGGTTAAGATATTAGATCACGAGGTGCGTTTTAACCAACTTCTAATTGTTTTTTTTCGCTTGCGGAGTTCATGTTTCCTGATGGAATTCTGGGTCTTGGTACTTTCTTACTTGGTTATATGTTGTGCTTGATTAATTTAAGTTGTATTTCAGCTAGGTTTCACTCTTAGTAATCATATTTTGATGGCCAACTGGACCTTTTGGCTAAGGACAATGATCAAACGGATAGAATTTGCTAAATCAGCAACTCAAACTTTGTGTTTGTGTTTCTTACTTTCATTGAGATATCACTAGAAAGTGTTTATATCCTGTTTATATTGAAAGAGAGAGTATAAACTTAACGGTTATAGAAAAAAAAATGGAAGGGGAAATCAGATGTAGTTATTCTCAAGCTGTGAGAGGATAAGCATGATTGGTATATTGTAATTATTGTTTATTCGAATCTGCTACTGCATATATCAGGTTCTGCATGTCATATTGTGATCTTAGTTAGAATTAAATATGTTAGGAATGAATTGACTATTGTCTAGCCTTCTTCCTTGAGATTTGATTGTAACTTTCTTAATTTAAGATGCATCTGATTAGTTGCTTAGGTTAAATGATGGTATTGGGTAGACTGATGTTGCGTGGATTTAATATACAACAATTTAAACAGTTTTCTTGGACATTTTGGAGGCTAACTAGGACACATCACCTTTTCTTATCTGGACTATTTTCAAAACTCATACTTTGTTCTCCCATGTATTTATTTTGAGGGCTTTACTTTTCTGTTTAACTTGTACCAATTCTTTGGTAACTTTGGGAAGAAGAGGGAGTGAAAGATGAATGGATGTTGAGATAAAGGATGGTTAAAGGAAACGATGTTCCTCATTTATCCGTATCATCTAACCTTACAGTAAGCATGTAGGTTCTATTATTTAGACCTATTGGTTTCTAGTGATTTTATTACTTGGGAAGATGAATGATATTTGGGGATCAAAGATGTTGAGAGGGTGATTACCCGTTCTTTCTTGGGCTGCCTTTCATTAGTTAAGAAGAAGGAAAAAGAAAATGAAAATGAGTTCATTTATCTTATATTATATGAGTACTGGCCTTTTCTTTTGGGTGCATTTATTTGATTGTTTCCCTTGTTGGCGGGGGGCATTTATCTGATGTTTTATCTTATTGGCATTGTGCTCTGCAAAATGTTCAATGGCAAGCATTAATTGTTTAGTCTAATATGCAAGGTCTTGAGTACTTAATGGCCTCACTGTGTCTTATTTGCTACAGGGTCCTCTTTCGTCATCCTTTCCTGTTGAGAACAGGGCCACTGAAGTAACAATGAGGGCACTGAAGAATCAACTTGACCGGATGAAGAGTCTTCCATTTGTGAAGAGAATTTCTGATTTTCATTTCCTCCTCTTTATGGCAAGGTTTCTGGACCTCAGTTCTGATGTTCCTATATTGGCAGAGTGTGTACGGACACAGACGCCAATACCAGAAGGCTACCAAGTACTAATGAATTCCATGGCCAGTATGTCTTGAATGTTCCCAGGTGGCATGTTGTTGGAGGAAATCTCGTTGCTTTTCAGAATTGGGGTTTGGGCATTCTGTTTACTCCTCATGCCACATATGGTTCAAGAGAGAGGGGTTTTCACTTTGAGCCCTGTTCCCTAGTACGAAACGGTCGATATATATATATATGTATTCAAAATCATGCAGTCATTTGAAGAAGCCGGCGTGATTTATTTCGTCTTCTGATCGTTTTCTGAATTAGTGAAAACCTTCGTTCTATAGATAAGCGTGATGGTTGTCTCGTGTCTTTTCTTCGTTGTACAACTATGACTTTATTCTGAAGAATTTTAACAGTTATCAAGTAATATTATAAACATAAAATCAGTTGGAGAAATAAAAGTTAATATTTATATAACTTTCAGGGGTGCTTGGTTGATGGGTTTGGGAAGGGATTAATGGGTATGGAATGAAAAATGAGTGGTTGGTTGTTGATTATGATTATAAGGGTAATGGTTTGATATCTCACTTTGGGAGAATCCTCCATATCTCCCATTTAGTAGAGGAATGAAACTCATTCTTTAGTAGAAACATTTTTTAAAAAATATTTTTAATACTAATTAATTAAATATAATCAAATAATTACAATTTAATTAATTACAATATAATT
>JANJEY010000009.1:33511990-33529030 GCA_024703695.1 Erythroxylum cataractarum
TATAAAAACAGTGTTTGATCTTCTTCCCTACTCTTTTCATTTAAATTTGTTTAAATTGTTTTTGTGTGAATTAACTTCTAATTTTATTGTAGAAAATTTCAAAAAGCTTAAATATCTATTCAATCCCCCCTTTAGATCGCTTACAATTATTATTATTATTATTATTATTAATTACGGTTGTGATTTATTAAGTCACAACTGTGCGTCGCAGTCACAATTGTGACCATAGTAATAGCGTAAAGAATCGGAGCTGTTGGATGAAACAGACGGTTGTCCTTAATAGATAGTAAGTGAAGTTCAAAATATTAATGAATTAATTAATTGATAACATTTTAATTAATTATTTAATCATATTTTAAATATATTTAATTAAAATGTTTTGAATGAAAAAATATGTCACTATTAATTAATTAATCAATCAATTATATTATAATTAATCAATTAATTATATTATATTATATTATAATTAATTGATTATATTTTTATTAATCGTTTATTATATTATAATTAACTATATTTTAATGATATTTAATTTAAAAAATAAAAAAGAAAATATATGTGTCACAGGCGTGAAGGAATTAATTATATTTTAATTGATTAATTAATTATATTTTAATTAATTAATCAATTAATTAATTAATTATATTTTAATTATGTGTTAAATTTATTTTAATTAATTAATCAATTAATTATTTTGAATTAATTATATTTTAATTCTATTCAATAAAAATTTTAAAATAAAAAATATATGTGTCACGAAATGTCACACCTGTGATACTTCTCATGTGGGTAATAATAATAATAATCACGACTGTGACTTGTTAAATCACAATCGTGCATCGAAATCAGGCGTTGTGACTAACAAGTTACAATCATGACCACAGTAATAGCGTAAATAATCAGAGTCGTTGGATGAAACGGATGTTTGTCCTTAGTAGATGGTAAGTAAGTGAAATCCAAAATAACGGTTACATAAATAAAAAATATAAGAAATCACGAATGTGACGATGAAATGGAAGCTAAAGAATGAAAGCCATTGGATCAAAGGGACAATGAGCTGAAAATACGTGGTCATCCATCCCATTCGTTCTTAGTATATATATACTTAATAAGTAAGTGAAGTCCAACATAGCGGTTACAAAAATAAAAAAAATAAGAAGTCACAGGCGTGACGATGATGGAAACTAAAGATTAGGAGCCGTTGGATCAAATGGACGATGAGATAGAAATACGTGGTCATCCATCACATTCAGGTTTAGTATATATATACTTAATAAGTAAGTGAAGTCCAAAATAATGGTTACAGAAATAAAAAATAAGAAGTCACGACAATGACTAATAAGTCACAAGCGTGAAGATGAGATGGAAACTAAAGAATGAGAGCTGTTGAATTAAAGGGACGATGAGATGGAATTGCATGGTCGTCTTAGTGTTCGTCCTTAGTGTATATATACTTAATAATTCATTATATTTTATACATGTGTTAAAAATATTTTAACTAATTAATTAATTTACTATTTAAAAATATTTTAACTAATTAATCAATTAAATATTTTTAATTAATTAATTAATTATATTTTAAAGAATTCATTAATTATATTTTAATTATATTTAATAAAAAATTTTAAATAAAAATATATGTGTCACAAATGTGACTTAAGTGTCAGATATGTGATATTTCTCATGTTGGTATTATTATTATTATTAAAAATAATCACGACTGTGACTTGTTAAATCATAATTAATGTTTTAAAAATCGAACCGAACATCGAACCGGTCGAAGAAAAGGTTTACAGTTTAGAGATTTAACCGGTTTATAATAAATAAAAAATAAAACTTATAAGAATAAATAAAAATAAAATATTTTATTGAAATAAAAATACACTAATGTCTATTATTATATAATGAATTAATAATTAATAAATATAAATCTAATATAAATATGAAAATAATAATAAAAATCAAAATTGTATTTCTGAAGAAGGTTGTGTCTTATCATCGTCAAAAGCTTCAAATTCTCCGACGTTATTTAAAGATTCGTAAACTACGTTTTCATCTAAAGTATTTGAATTAACTTCTTCTACTGCATTAAAATAAATTACAAATTATTAATGTATGAAATTATTCTCAATTGTAAACTTGTAATATAATATAATTTTAACTTAAATATTATCAAAATAAGATATGAACTGACCATCAATAGATGTTCTTAATTTGTTCGTTGTGACAAATGCATTTTCTTCATAAACCATCTTGACAAGGCTTTACTGTATTAAAATTTTTGCGATCAAAATTGAACAGTTTGAAAATGTTAGAGTTCATTTAAATGCCTTAAAATATTAGAAATTAACTTGTAATTTTATGAAATATTAGTTAAATTTGCACCTTTTGCCTATAGAAGAAATATTGACCAAGATCTAGAATTTGACATTAATACATGTATAGCTAACCAGGTATATATATTCTTTCATATTTATTTATGAGTAATCAGTATTTTGTGAAAGTATAATTTAGATAATAATTCGGAGTTTAATATGTTTATGCTTGTAAGTTTCATCAATGTAATTCAAAATGAGTATCGGTGGTGGTATTGCGTGTAACCGAAAGCAAGAGAGATAATGATTTTCAGCTTAAATAAAATAGAGGACGTTGAGAAGAAGTATATGACTGGAGCATTTCGTAGGTGACAATACAATTTATATATTGTTTATAGCAAAATTACGATATTAATGTAAGAAAATTATATTATGCTTATAGGCACTTATATTGTATTAAGTGATGATGTCATTTGGTCTTCGATGTGATCCAAGATTTTAAAAATCGGATCGGATTATTTGGTCTGACCGAAAAAAGTTTGAACCAATCGATTTTTATATATAAAAATTATTAGGTGAAATCGAACTGAATTATTGTCGGTTCAAACTTTTTCCGGTTACATCAAATGGTCCGATCTGATTTTTAAAATCTTAGTCACAACCATACATTGAAGTCTGGAGCTATTACTAATAGCCGTGACCACAATAATAACATAAAAAATCGGAGCCGTTAAATAAAACGAGTAGTTGTTCTTAATAAATGGTAAGTAAGTGAAATCCAAAATAACAGTTACAAAAACAAAAAATAAGAAGTTACGGTTGTAAGTAATAAGTCACAAGTGTGACGATGGATAGAAGCTAAAAAATGAAAGCCAAGAAACAATGGGATCGAAATGCATAATTGTAATAAATAAGTGAAGTTCAAAATAATATTTACAAAAATAAAAAATAAGAAGACAAGAAGATAAAAACTAAAAAATAAGAGCCATTGAATAAAAAAACGATGAGGTACTTATTATGTGTTAATAAGCAAGTACAAGCAGGAGCTCTTTACAGTAGTCACACAGTCCCAAGAACGATGAAAGAAAATAACCGAACGAACGACACAGCGTTTTTATTAACGTAAGTCTCTTCTGTTCTGTCATGTACGCCCGGTCTCTTTCACCTCGACGGCTACAGGAACATCTCCCCCCTCTCTCTCTCTCTCTCTCTCTCTCTCTCTCTCCCCTCTTTGTCTCCGCCTCTCTTTCTCTGTCATACAAAAATAACATACAAAGAATCCATGAATTTGTAAGATTATTCCCTCTTGGTAGGTTCTGGCGTTGAAATCTCGTATCCGAAGCTCACGAATACGGTTCCAAGGTAAGTTATTTGGTCGTTCCATTCTTTTGCAGCTTTTGAGCTTTCTATTGATGTTGTTTGTGCTTGACTCCTACATTTTTTGGTTTCTATATTTGGTGCTCACTGCATTTAGGGTTTCAATGCTGTGTTCACACTTGTTTGAAACCCTAGCTTTTGTATTTCGAGTTTCGAGCGTTATGATTGAAAAGTTATTGTTTTTTTTTTGTTATTTTAAAAGTTTAACTTTGATCACTTCATTTAATTGTGCCTGTTCAACGTTGGGTTATCACTAGCTCTGACTGTTTTAATTAAAGCTTCATCATAAAAATCGTTAATTAAGTCGCTTTTTCTGTAATTTGACCATGTTTTTGTCGCATTAATGCTACCAAATTTACGAAAATATTGTAGCAAATTGATTTCTGCGAGCAGTGGTGGAGTTCAATGGGTCGTGGGTTTTGCCAGATACTGGCCTTTTGATTGCGAGTTTATTTTTTTAGTCTACACATATTTATAATTACGCGTATCTATTTTGGGATCAGGTGCTGGATTTAGATTTATTTTGCATAATTTAAATGTGTCTACTTGACTGGTCCAGTTGTTAACATGCGTCCATATTTCTATGACAGAAAGTAAGGTATTCCTTTATTGGACTCGTTGTATTTCTTTGAAAAACTTGTTTGTGACAGTAAGGGTTCTCGAGCCATGAGATGACATCTTTTTTGAAGTCAAAATACCTTTCTCTTCATGCCTTATCAGTTATGTTCCAGTTCTGTCTTCCTTTGGGAACCGTTTCAAGTTTTGTCAGCGTAAATAGATTTGAAATTCGGATAATTGGTTATTTTTAAACTTCCAGAGCAGGCTTCTGAACGTTGTCTATGTATATCACTGATCTAAGATATTTTATTTGTTAATCGGAAAAAAGTGGGGTGTTTTCTTCGCTTTGTCAGAAGAGGAAGCATAATATGCACTACAAACAGTAAGCCACTTCCATAGTTGTTGCAGGTTAATTAATACTTCTACTCATATTATACTAGCCAAATGCCCACGCAGTTGGAGGAAAAAATAGAAAAAGAAAAAATTCAGGGGAACCAGTAGTTTACTTTTAAACATAATAGCATATTAGTGATGATAATTTCTGATTTTCAATATGAGAAAACAAAATACTATGTAACTAGTGTATGAACTTTTGCTTGAGAGTAAGGATTATAAGAAATAGTATGTTGGAGATGAAATATCACGCTAACATTGCTTGTAGCTTTTTTATATCAACAAATTTGGTTTGAAAGATGTCTTGAAAATTTTAAAATACTTAACCTTCTTGAAATCAATGATCCACAATTTTCAAATTATTTAACTTTTTTTTAATGACCATTTATGACTTGGTAATTTCTTTCCCAAAGTATTTGGTGTTATTTTTTTGTATATTGATTAATTGCAAAATCCAGTTATAGTATTTTTCCCAGGTTGTGCTTTTATGTCTGTAAGACACTTGGAAGACATATGTTCTGACAGAGTAAATATGTTGCATTAATTTGCTTGGTGTTTGGTCCAACTATGACCCTTGACTGCTTGTGTTTGGTCCACCTATGACCCTTGTCATTCTTTCAATTAATTGAATGACTCAGTGTCTAAGCCAATATGCAGCATGCGTATGTAAATATTTTATGTTGCCCATTCTTGTAGTGCTGTTGTAGTTGTGCATTTTTCTTATGTGGAGCTTCTGGTCTTGGAACTAGGATGAGGATTGGTAAGGAAGAACCGTCATGTATGACTGAACAAGTAAGTGTTTCAACTTTATTGAATGTTAGCTGCATGAATTCTTTAAGTTTAGTTAGTCATTCTTGTTTTCCTTTTGGGAAATTCAAGTGTCAATCTTTTTTCCAATCTTGCAATTGCTTGCTTGATTTTGTTATCCTTTCTGTTTCTCTCTTCCTAATAACTATTATATATCTAATTGAACAGATCATTGACATAACTTCAGCAGTAAAAGAGCTACATGGGCTAAGTTCTCAGGAGCTAAACAAATTACTCAGGGACTCTGAAAATTTTACTATTGACTTCCATTCTGAGGATGGATGTACAATAAAGGTTAGAAAATCCACTCTTTTCATCACTTCTGGTTTTTGATACACCACCTCCTTTCATTCTAATTTCATCACTTTTCAGATTGATGTTGAAAAACTTGTGAGCTGTCTTCCATTGCATCTCATTGCGGTGCTGATTAAATGTGGCAGAGATGAATCAAGATTGAGACATGTATTGTGTGGGCTTCGACTTTTGCATACCTTTTTTGACCTGGCACCACGACACACTAAACTTGAGCAGGTTAGTCTAGTTGTCGTTGCCTTAGTTATTATATTGGGCTTTATAGTCCCGTAGTTTTGTATACATTAGAAGAACAAAATATAAACTTGTCTTTTTAGATAGTATCAGTTTTAGTTCTTTAATTGGTACGAATTTAGCAATGGCTATTTGGATATGCATTTTGTGTACCTTTCATTTTGTTGCAATTTGTGATGTTTAGCAAAGAAGACTTTCAACTAGTATGAACAAAGTAAAAAGGAATAAAAGGAAAATTTGACACATTATGCAATCAGTTTAGACGTGGGATGTTAAAGATAAGGCTGATACTTCTTGAGGTGTTTGTGGTCTAATCATTTATAGGCTGCATTTAGGTGAGGGAATCTTTAACTTTCTGACTTCTACATTTTTCATGTTTATCCTGTGGATTGATTTCTGGCATTAAGTATGTGCTCCTTAAAAAGGAGTATTTGGCTCTGTTTCCTGAGATTATAATGGTCCACACAATCCTTTCAATGCTGAAAGTTATTTGTGTTCTTAGTGACTTGCATTTTATAGGTTATGTTGTAATTTTCTGGTGTTCATTACACCCTCTAGAGAGCCGTCTTTCCATAGGTTTTGAGTGAGATCTTAAGCATAAAACCTACATTTCATTATATTAACGTTGCTTATTTTTAAAATTATAAAGATCTTGCTCGATGAGTTGAAGGTGCAAGAACAGCTGTTGGATCTGGTTTTTTATTTGCTGATTGTTCTCAGTGGATTCAGACTGGTAACATTTTTCTTTCCCTTTAGTTAAGAGATTGCTTTACATACCTTCATTTTATGAGGACCTCTTTCCATTATACAGGAGGACAACTTTCCAAGTTCAATGTCCCTTTTACATTCTGCACTAGTGGCATGCTGTCTGTACCTATTAACAGGCTGTTTTTCTTCACATTTTCAAGATCTTGTTCCTGTACTGCTTGCACACCCTAAGGTATTTCTCCTAAATGGTTGCTTTTACATGCAAATTAGAATAAATAAGTTGAAGGTACCCTTGTGATTTGAAGGTCATCTCTCTTTTGTGTCCTTGTGTTATTAATTTCATTATTCTAAATGGGGTTTGTAATTATGTGGTTTTTATCTTCAAGTCCTGCATGCTCTCTAATCCTGGACTTCTGCTATAGGTTGAGATGTTTATGGATGCAGCATTTGGAGCAGTTAATGTAGCCATTAAATTTCTTCAGGCAAAACTGTCATCTTATGACACAGTCCTTCACATGGAATCAAGCCCAACAGCTGAACAAGTAATTAATTATATGTGTCAACAATGTGAAGCCTCTTCACAGTTTCTTCAGTTAATGTGCCAACAAAAGGTATTTAGGGAGCGCCTACTTAGGAACAAGGTATATAGAATGAGTTCTCTTGTTATTGTGTTATAAATAACAAAATTTTAGAAGATATCAGATGCAACAGTTCCCATTGTTTGCTTTTGACTACTAGGCGCATGCATATACTTCATTATATTGATGCCAGAAGCTGGTTTTCATTCCATCTTAGGAACTATGTAGAAATGGTGGTATCCTTTTTCTGGCGCAATCGATATTGAAGTTAAGCAACGCACCTCCATTTTTAGAGTCTTCTACGGTAGTTGCTGCAATATCTAGACTGAAAGCCAAAGTTCTATCCATTGTAAGTCTTACTAATGACAAGGCTTTGGGTGCATTTCGATCTGTATTTGTCCTTTCCTGTGGTTACCAAATTTGACCTGCTTTATACCAATCTGTTCATTGTATCCTTAATGCAGCTATTGCATTTGTGCGAAGCAGAGAGCACTTCTTATCTTGATGAAGTTGCAAGCTCTCCAAAAAGCCTCAATTTAGCGAAATCGGTTGCATTAGAGGTTAATCTCTGATCCTCATCCTGGTGTTGTGAAAAAGCTTGAGATTTATTCACTTTCAAGGCTCTGTGATCAGCATTTGTTTCAGTTTCTTCATTGAGCAGCGGCACTAAACCATTCAACAAATTCATAATATCCCACACTAATCTTTAGTATTTCTAGTCTGTTTTTCCTGTGGCCAGTTTTCCCATCAACATTATGCTAGAGAACTCTTATTAGTGGAAAAAATATCCTTTTGATGATATCTCAACTAGTGCTACTGATTTACACAGAGCTTTCATTTCTTTGATTGACTTCGTTCTTTTAGTGTTGCTTTTACTGTCAAAGTGCTCACTGGTCATATAATTGCCGATCTGTAGGTCCTTGAATTATTGAAGACTGCGGTTAGTAAAGATCTTAAATACCGTAGTACTTGCCCTGAAAAGAATTTCCCGATGGGCCTTCTGCGACTGAATGCTATGCGTCTAGCTGATATATTCTCGGATGATTCAAATTTCCGATCTTACATTACTACTCACTTTGTAAGCTATTTTTGGATCCCATATATTGCATGCTTGCTTAGTTATCTGATCCTATTTCTGGTTGTATGATGCAATAACATTTGAAAAGAACAATGACCAAAGATATCATAATAATGATGCAAACTTATTTGTTTGTTTGATAGCTGCTTCTATCTTTTAAATATAATTTATGCATTATGTCAATTTCCATTATGAGTAATCTGACTTTAAAACTTGTTCGTCTTTTTCATATCAAAATGCAAATTCAAACCACAGTTCTGACTGAAATATTTTTGCTCCCTCACGGAGATTTCTATCCATCTGGTGCTCTTCTGATAATCCACCAAGGGAGGAAGATGCTACTCTGGAATATGATACATTTTCAGCAACTGGATGGGTTTTGGACACGTTTTCTTCATTGAATGAATCTAGCAAAATGAATTTGGAGATCACTTTAATTCCCAGTAATATGCTTCAAGCTACTTATTCTCATCAAAGGACTTCATTATTTGTCAAAGTAATTGCAAACCTCCATTGTTTTGTACCCAGCATCTATGAAGGTCAGTTATGTTTCAATGATAATTTGATAATATTATGGGTTTGATATATTTGTTATCTAGCCAACATAACACAACCTTTTGTTCTAATTTACAGAGCAGGAAAGAAATCTTTTCCTTAAAAGTTTTCTTGAGTGCATGCGAATGGATCCATCCAAGTCACTACCAGGGTTTTATTTTCCTTCTGGTGCTCAAAAAGCCACCTCTGTTTCTAGAAATTTGCGTATGCATCAGCGTCTTCTGATACTTCATGTTTTTCATGAAATCTAAAATTCGGTTTCTGATGAGTAACTTGGATGTATAGGTTCCCTCCTGAATCATGCAGAATCCTTAATACCTAACTTTTTGAACGAGGAGGATGTACAGCTCCTAAGGTGAATACAATCTCAAGCCATTCTTTTCTTTGAGCAATTTGTGTTCTTATTTTCCTTTTGCTTTTGATAGAGCCAGGTAGGTCAGCTGTACTGTGGACAGAACATGGTGGCTGATTATGCACAGTAGATTTCATCCTATTTTGTGTAGAAATTGAGATTAATGTAGGCTATGCCTTAGTAGATAGATGATGAAACAACTCGGATAACTACTACTAATCTTTATTAAATACAGTGTTTCATGAGCTAGAAAGCAACATGCAGAATCTGTAGGAATTTTCTATTAGGTTAAGTGGCTTTTGTGATTTCGGGATCTTTGTAAACTTTGGTTAATCATTCTTTTTTTAGAATTGCAGGTGTGCAAACGGAGATTGATGTTTTATTGACTCCCTTTTTTTTCCCTCCTTATTCACATATTATGATAGATTAATATTTGATATAATGGTAGTTTCTAATGTTCATATCTCCAATGGTCCTGATTAAAAAATGGGGTATCTACAGTTCATATTGCTAGGTTAGGCTTCATTATATCCTCAAATAAATAAAGGTTATGAATCAATGCCTTTAAAGTTTTAAGACCATAATTCTGTAAATTGCAATCATATCTGGAGACTATTGGCTCTGGATAATTATTGCATGTTATGCAAACTGTTGCAAGTTTGTTTTATCACCAAGTGATGTTTTTTACTTTTCTATTTTTGAAAGTGTGCCTAATTGCCAGAGTTATAGCTCATGTGGCTCTTACCGCTTAAGTAGTATAATATGATTTCATCTGTCATGTTGCAGAGTATTCTTTAATCAATTACAGTCGCTGATTATTCCTGCTGACTTGGAAGACAACCAAACTCTAGTGAGATTCTTGTCCTTAGATGGTGATATTATTTTCGTTCGTCTCACTACTTCGCAATTATGGCAATCTCCTTTCTCTGCTATGTTAAATGGTTCAAGTTATACTGCTGGGGCAGATTCAAGAAATAATTTGAGAGGTCAATATCATTGGATAGGTTCTAAACTCAACTTTGACAACAGGTGAATGTTGGTAAAATTTTGGTGTAGTCAGTGGAGGATCACTTTAGTTGGATTCTGGCAATTGACGTTAAAACCCCACTGAGGATCTTATTAGTGCGTCCAAGCTACTGAGTTAGAAATGCTAACAGGGTTGTATAAATAGCCGGATTTTCAGTTAGCTATTCCAACTTGAATATGTGTTAGTTTTGTTTTACATTTAAGGGCAAAATTTTTAGAATACTGTGCATTAGCTGTTTTCAAAAAATTGTTAATTTTCTGTGTACCCAGTTGCTTCCTCTTTTCAAACAATGTTGCGTACCCAGAAAATTTTATTCCTTGTAGGAGGCTCAGAGTGCTGGAGGTTGCTCATCACCTTTACTGAGGAAACGACGTCCAGACGCAATCCGAAATGGGGATCAGAAAGAGGAAACATCAGAGAATTCCACAATCCAAGAAGGTGAACAACCTAACCATAAAACTGAGCATATGAATCAAGGTGATGATTTGATGAGGGAAGTTAAAGCTAAAAGGGAGATTGACAAAGATGTTCAAAATATTGAAACAAGTGGTTCAGATACAAGTTCTACCAGAGGAAAGACTTCTGTTGTCCAAACAGGAAATGGTGACTTTCCAAAATCGAGTGAACAATTCAAAGAAAGTAATCTTAAAGGAGTACAAGGTGATGAAAAATTTGAAACTGTCCAGTTTGAAGAAAAACAGCCAAGAAAAAGAAAGCGAACCATAATGAATGACTATCAGATGACAGTCATTGAGCGAGCCCTGATAGATGAGCCTGATATGCATCGAAATGTAGCTTCCCTACAATCATGGGCTGATAAATTAAGTTTACATGTAAGTAGTTGCACAATGAAGTACATTACATAAACTGTTCCATGTAAGTAGTTGCACAATGAAGTACAAGACGCATTTTTGACTCAATATACTTGTATTCCTTTATTTTTTCAGGGTTCAGAAGTTACATCATCACAGCTAAAGAATTGGTAAGTGAGCATCTTCCTTGCAATGCTTTGCATGTCACCGTTGTAAAATGTCTCTTTTTCCTGAATATGCTAGTTGTCTTACTGGTTCAAGTTCTCATGAATTCTTTTCTAGACATTGACAATCAAATGTGCCATTAATGAGATATGTTTGAAAAAATAAGATTTTCTTCTCAGAAAGGGTACAGGGATGTATCTGTCACTCCTAGAGGTCAATTTTCATGTACAAAAATCCATGCCATGGTTGTTTCCAAGTAATAAATAGAAGCACAAGATGAATTGGAATCTTAGGTCATATGTGGAAACAAATATTTGCTAGGACTAAATTATGATCTTCATATGCTCGCTTGCTAATAAACTTATACCTTTACCTTCAATTGACTACAGGCTCAACAACCGGAAAGCTAGGCTAGCACGTGCAGGAAAGGATGCTCGTGTGCCAATGGAAGTTGACTCTGTTACAACGGAAAGGCATGGTGGTCCTGTACGAAGGCATACTCGTGACTCGCCTGTGAGTCCTGGTGATGATAATGTCCCATCAAGTGCACAAGGGCTTCAAAGCACTGCAAGAGTTAACAATGTAGAAAATGCTCTGGCAGACTTCATCTGTGTGGGTGGAGCAGAAACATTTTCATGCAAGTCAGGCCAGTATGTTGTGCTTGTAGATGAGACGGGAGAAGAGGTTGGCAGGGGAAAGTTGCATCAGGTTCAAGGTAAGTGGTGTGGTCATAGCTTGGAAGAATCAGGCACATTTGTTGTTGACATTACTGAGCTTAAGGTTGAGAGATGGCTGAGGCTTCCATACCCATCTGAAACCACAGGCATCTCATTTGATGCGGCTGAAGCAATGATTGGAGTAATGAGAGTGTTGTGGGATACAAACAAGATATACAAATTGAGAGATCATTGATCTCTCTGTTAAAATTAGTTATATAGTTTCATGTTAGAAGCAGTATAGTTATCAATTTTGATCGATGTCAATATCAAGCTTATTTCCTACTCTCCCCCTCTCTTATACCAAAGTTGTGTTTATTGTTTTTGCACGACAATTTCACTTAGTTCTATTTGAGTGCATGATTGTTGAATGTATATAACCAAAATAAGTTATTTATTACAAATAATTTTAAAATAAAAGAAAATTTTAATTTAAATGACAAGTAATTAGGCATCTAACACCAATATTTGAATTCTAAAATTTTACACAATAACAGTAAATTTGTTAAATGTGTAATTAAATTCTTATTACAAAATTTGTTGCTGTAATTCAATCTAATTATAATCCCTATTTTTTTCAATGTTATGAGCAATAAAGATTTATTAGTCAAATTAATAAATTATTAACAAAATTAACGTTTTAAATTGAATTATTAAAGTTTTAAAAGATTGCTCAATTTAATTGGAAAATTTTTAAACTTTGTATTAAAAAAATCGTAAAAGAATAAGTGCCTTAGGATTGTTCATGAACGTACGAATGGATTGATGGGCATAAGAAGTTGAGATTAGCCATTAAACAGACTCGTTTAATGTAAAACATCATTTTAACATCTTAGCTTAGATTAAACTAAATAATAATATAATATAAGCAAGCACAAGCCGGGGCTCTTTACAGTGGCCACTTGCTGTCTTAAGAGCGTCGAAAGAAGACAACCGAACGAACGACACAGCGTTTTTATTAACGTAAGTCTCTTCTGTTCCGTCAAGTACCCCCCGCCTCTTTCACTTCGACAGCTACAGGAGGAGCAGCTCTTCTCTCTCTCTCTCTCTCCTCCCCCACTCTGTCTCCGCCTTTGTTTCTCTCTGTCGTACAAAAATAACATACAAAGAATCCATGAATTTGTAAGTTTATTCCCTCTTGGTAGGTTCCGGCGTTGAAATCTCGTATTGGAAGCTCACGAATACGGTTCCAAGGTTAGTTGCCGATTTTGAGCTTTCTATTGATGGTTTTTGTGCTTGACTGTTACATTCTTTGGCTTCTATATTTGATGCTCACTGCATTTCAGGACGCATTTCTTACCACTTCTTAATTATCAAAACCTAACGGGACTTGTTGATGGGACGGAATCGCCGCCTATAAAAACTATTCCTGATCCTCAAAATCTTTTCAAATTTTTAAAATCAGCTGGAACGGGTATTATTAAAATTTGCAGAATACCTAAAACTCCTGTGTAGCTATCTTTATGTATTCGTCGAATAGAAAATCAAAGACAACTTTTATCTTCTCAAGTTTAATTGAAGCTTCTTCTCCAGTATCGTGCGATAGTCCCTCGAGCTTGTAATATTACACATTCTTGTTGTGCCTTTCTTTTCCCTAATCTCTAGCCTTCTTCGTTCCCTTCTTCTTCGCTTTTACTCTTCGTTCCCTTCTTCTTTCTGGGCTTCTTCGTTCCCTTCTTCGCTTTTACTCTTTGTTCCCTTCTTCCTTAGGAAGATATCGCACCAGAACCCAGAGCCTAAGCTCTTCACTGTACGCCTCTCTTGTTCTTCATCTCTTCTACTGCCAAGTTTTGTGACAATCAACGCGCTAATGCCTAACCAAGGTTGTCTCACAAGTAAAAACAAATTCTATGTAATCAATTAAATCCTTTGTAATCATCATTCCTAGCTGTTCATAATCATAAAAAAACATTCAATGTGGACTCGGAGTCCATTCTCTTATGTTGCCTCTGGGTTTTATAATTTTCTAAGGTTAGGGATTATGCTTTAGAGTTTAGACTATTGAAATAAGCCAAACCCTGTGCGATGTTTTATTTAAATGGTACAATTGTGCTCTTGGATTCATTATCTTAGTCGTATTTTTCTTTATTCGTAGTGTTGAGTAGCCTATTTACAATGTCAGAATGAGACTGGTTTACAGGTTTGAAGCTGCGACAGGAAGAATGGTGTATTTGAAAGACATTGTACCGGCAGCTGAAAACAATATCAACACACAATTTATACTCTTGGACAAACGCAAGGCGACATCAGAAGGCCAAAACAAGACATGTCTGGCATTAGTTGCTGATGAGACAGCCTCGGCTCACTTCCAGCTATGGGGTGAAGAGTGTGATGCTTTTGAGCCTGGTGACATTGTTCAGCTAGCTAATGGCATTTTCTCATACAATAGGAACCATCTGGTTTTGAGGGCAGGCAAGAGAGGGGCCATAAAGAAGGTTGGAGAGTTTACTATGACTTTCGTGGAGACTCCCAACATGAGCGAAATTCGTTGGGTTCCAGACCCCAATAACTCCAAGAAATATGTGCAAGATGCTGTTATTTCAAACCATTCCCGTATGTTTCCTCCATTGCATTAAAATCAGGAATGATAGCATATTTTGATCTAAATAGGGTTTGCATGAATCATAAAGGTTGAATCTTCCTGTGTTTCATTTGATAATTGAGGTACAAGTCTTGACTTTTACATCAAATCTGTAGAGATTCTATGTAACTTATTATAGTCGTTACCGTAGATGATTAGTTATTTTCAGATGGTTAGTTCACTGAAGTTTTTTATTTAAAGCTTCTTCTTGAGTTATTGTAAATAGATAATTTGATTGAGTGAGTAGCGGTTGTGCTCTCACTAATAAAACGCTCTGTTATATTTTTCTATATGGTATCGGAGCCATTTTGGTAACCGTCTCTAGAAGTAGATCTGTGACGTCGACCTTTGATCGGGGTGTGGTTGTGGCGAGATGACGACGAAGAAAGATACTGATCATTCGGGTGTTAGTCTTGTTACTACTCCCTTGAATGGACTCAATTACAGAACGTGGAGTACGTCTATGAAGAAAGCTCTCGCGGCTAAGCACAAACTCGGTTATATAATTGGTAAGATTCAGATTCCAGCTGAGGATGCAGCAGATTACGAGGAGATTATGAGTGCTAATGCCATGGTGGAATCCTGGATTCTTAACTCGTTGACTAAAGATTTGCATGATGCATTTCTGTACGTGTCTTCTGCTAAGGACCTCTGGGATAAGCTTGCAAATCGTTTTGGTGATTCTACTGGTCCTCAGGAGTATCAGATTCGACGAGAGATTGGTAGTATTTCACAAGGTAATTCCAGTCTTTCCATGTATTTCACGAAGCTCTACAAGTTATGGGATGAATTACAGTGTATCATACCTGTCCCGCAATGTATCTGTGGTTGTTGCACCTGTGATGTATCTGGTAAGATCATGAAACTTAATGATAATACAAAAATTATTCAGTTCTTAATGGGCTTGAATGATTCTTATGGCCATGTCAAGAATCAGATTCTTATGATGGATTCGTACCCTAATATCGACAAAGTATATTCTATGTTGATGAATGTGGAACGACAAAAGCAGGTTGTGGATTCTTTTGGGGATATTCCAGAAGGGAATGCACTTATGGTTGGTTCTGGTCCTAGAAAACCTTCTAATTCGGGAAAGGGTAATGGCAAGAAAAAGGAACGGAAGGCTGATAAGGAAGATAAGAAGTGTTCGTTTTGTAAAATGGATGGTCATACAAAGGATACGTGTTTTAAGTTACATGGCTATCCCGAGTGGTATCTTGACCTTAAAACTCAACAAAAAAATATGGGGGGAAAGTAGACAAGGTCAATTTGGCAGAGACATCGTTAGAGGATAGTGTAGATGATGTTGGTGGATTAAGTATGAGGACGATTATTCAACAGGAATTGTCCAAGTTGATGAAAGAACAAATGAAGGTTTCTAACATGGAGAAGGTGAACTTTGGTGTAGAATTTGCAGGTAATATTTATGCTCTTGAGACAAAGTTAGGGCGTCAAGCTATTTCTACTTCATGTTGGATAGTAGATACTGGGGCTAGCATTCATGTTTCCAGCAATGTGTGTTTGTTTCATAAGCTGGGTCCAGTAAAGCATGTGTCTACAATTGGCCTGCCTGATGGATCGGTTACAAAGGTTAATATGGTGGGAGAGATAAGGCTTAGCAAGGATGTCGTTTTATCGCATGTTTTTTATGTTCCAAGCTTCAAGTATAATTTGTTATTTGTGAGTCGAATCTTGCAACATGAAGCTGGCGTTTTTACTTTTTATCCATCCTTCTGTGTGTTACAGGGCCATAAATGTAAGAATATATTGGCTGTGGGAAGAGCTGTTGGTCATCTGTATTATCTTACGGCAGAGTCTTTTCATGCAGATGTGATAACCTCTGCTTCTGTTGTTTTACGACGAGATGGAGATCATGTTGATGGTGGTCAATTGAATAAGGTTGTGAAATATGTAGATAGGATTCCTAATAATGAATCTGCTGTATTGTGGCATAAAAGGCTGGGGCACCCCTCCTTTGACGTTGTACAGAAACTGCCTTTTGTTAATAAAAATTCATGTGATTCAGATATTGTTTGTGATGTTTGTGCGAAGGCCAAACAGTCTCGTTTGCCATTTCCTGCGAGTGATAGTCATAGTGATCACATTTTTGAATTACTTCATGTTGATGTTTGGGGGCCGTATAAAAAGTCATCTTTAACTGGGGCTTTTTATTTTCTCACAATTTTAGAGGATTGTAGTCGTGTTACTTGGACGTTTTTGATGCAGCATAAGGACCAAGTTAGTTCTATTCTACGAAAGTTCTTCCTCATGGTGAAAACCCAGTATAATAGTGTAGTTAAGATGGTTCGAACGGATAATGGAGGTGAGTTCATTGGTTCTAATTGTCAACAGGTCTTCCTTGATCATGGCATATTACATCAACGTTCTTGTGTTTATTCCCCTCAACAGAATGGTAGAGTAGAACGGAAGCATCGACATCTCCTTCAGGTGGCTCGGGCTTTATTGCATCAA
>JANJEY010000009.1:33550526-33561742 GCA_024703695.1 Erythroxylum cataractarum
GATATCCCGATCGGGACAAGCCCTAATCCTCTGGGATCCTGCCCATTTCAAAATAAATTCTCATAGGCTATTATTAACATCCATGATACTCCCTTCAATTAAAGCGTAAGCTGACGCCATTGTGAACCTCCCATGCTCAGTTAGTCCCCATCTCATCATATCTTTTGCTATATCGTCTGCATTAGGGGGGATCTCCGTAATATCCATATAGACTGTGGAAGAGAGGTATTGATGGATCAAATTTCACTTTCAGTTGCCGGTTTCGTTCATAAAATCTGCTACTGTAGCGTAAAGAATGCTATATGGAAGTGGAGAGGTTGCCATGTAGATTAGAGGTCCCCAATCTTTCGCCTAATTATCCAATCAAAAGAAAATGCGTCTTCCATTGCCCAGCTTCCATTTTATAACTTGACGTACAAATTGCCAAGTTACAGATATTCTCTGCCAATTGCTCGAAGCCCTTGGCCTAGATATTGTATGAGGGATATGGTGTAAGTCCATTTTATATTTAGCCCTTAAGATCCTGATCCATATGGTTGCGGGTTGTGTAATCAAAGCTCAGCCCAACTTTGTCAATAAAACATCGTTGGAAGATCGAATACGCTTAATGCCTAGGCTTCCAGCCTTTTTGGGTTGACACAATGTATCCCAATTTACGAGGTGCATTTTCCTCTGCTCTTCCATGGAACCCCAATTAAAATTTTTCATGATTTGCTCCAAATCATCATAGGGTTCCTAGGAAGTCGCACCATCTGCATTGTAAAAATAAAGAGGGCCAAAATCACATACTGGGTTAGGGTGACTCGTCTTACTAGAGACAACTACCTTACATGCCATCCTGCAAGTTTCTTTTCGACATTATCTAGGATATGTTGATAAGTGTGTCTCGTTGTACGCTTATGTATCAATGGAACTCCTAGATACTTTCCCAAATTGTTCATACTCGTAATGCGCAGGGTTTGATTAAGTCGATGTGCCATTGTGGGAGAGATGTTCTTTGAGAAGAAAATCTTAGTTTTATCAGTGTTTAATTTCTGCCTAAATGCCTTACAAAACTCCAATGTCCTTGTGATTACTTGCGTCTGAGAATCCGTGGCTTCAACAAAAAGAATTAGATTGTCAACAAAGAAAAGGTGGGATATGGGAGGCCCTGTAGGGCTCAGTTTTATCAGTCTTCAAAGACCTTGTCCCAGTTCGCCCGAAATAAGGTGGCCTAGACGTTTCATGCACAAGACAAAAAGGTAAGGCAAGAGTAGATCACCTTATCTAATCCCTCTTGAAGGACCGGTAACTGTGCCTTGCCAAGCCACCTGTATAGTCACCGTCGTTACACACTTCATAATGACCAAGATTAGATTTTCTAGTATCCCAATGTCTGTTAAAGTGTTTTGTATAAAGTATCATCAAATTCGGTTATAAGGTTTTTCCAGATTTACTCCCTCCTTCTTTTGCATCGAGTGAATAACTTCTTGGGTGATGATGATATTTTCAATTATTTGTCGGCCAGGAATAAAACTACAATGATTCACCTGCACTAAATGTGCTAAATGATTTTTCAATTGATTCACAATGACTTTGGAAATGATCTTATAAATCACATTGCAGAGGTTAATCGACCGAAACTGCGCGATATTAATCAGGGAGGGATTTTTGGGGATCAAGACCAGGATGGTTTGATTTAAATCCTCTTCTCAGCGTTCCCGCCTAAAAACTTTCTTTATTTACTATGTCACTTTTGGACCGACCTGCCCTCATTGCTTCTGAAAAATAATGTATTGAAACCATCTACCCCCGGGGCTTTATTTGGATTCATATCAAAAATCGTAGTCTTGATTTCGATGACATGGATTGACCGAGCTAAGTAACGAATACTTTCTGTTGATAGGGAAAAGCTCTGGAGAGCAAGAACCAGCGGATAGGTCCATCTTCTTGTGTATACGGGTGGATAAAGAAATCCCTGGCTAAACGACTCAATTGCATTGGGTCAAAAACCTGTGACTCATAGGAGTCAGTGAGACTCTCTATTTTCATTTTATATCTTTTAGAAAGAGTGAGTGTAGTAATATTTTATATTCCTATCACCCTTTAAAATCCATTTGCATTGGACTTTTTGATGCCAAAAGATTTCCTCCTTACATAGAACCTGCATCAGTTCCTCACTTATTTGTTCCTCTAAGTCTAAGAGGGAATCCAAATTGCCCATAGTCATGACCCTCTAAATGCCCTACAACTGTGCCAATAGTCTTTTTTCTCCGATATAATATATTTTCAAAATCTGATCTATTCCATCGCGTAAGGTGGTGTGAGAATTAGGCTAACGATTTACTCAACGTCTCCTCGTTTGGTAACCAATGCTCCACTACTACCTCATCAAACCCTGGATGTGTTAGTCAAACATTTTGGAATCTAAACATTGGGGAGCCTAATATTCTAGGGGTCAGCCGTTGAAGCTGAATCAATAGAGGTCTATGATCTGACCCAAGGAAGGGTAAGTGATAATTCACCATTTGTGGGAAAGCTTGTAGCCAAGCCGTCGAACTAAAGACTCTATCCAGCCTAACCTGTACCACACCTCGGTGCCACGTAAACTTAGAATCGACAAAGCCCAAATCTTGAAGGCTACTCCCATGCACCCAATCTTGAAAATGTTTGTTCACCACCCGCGTTGCCTTGGCTTCACCCCGTTTATCCGCTATCTCCAGTTTTGCATTAAAGTCGCCTCCTATGAGTCAGGGTCTATGTAATGATCTACCAACCCATTTTAACATAGGCTAGAGGTAGGTTTGAGAAGAGCCTTGTGGGCTGGTATAAACAGCGGTAAAATTGAAAGAGTATGAAGCATACTTGATTGTGGTATGAATAAATTAACGGTGCGCTATTACTATTGAGATAGCCATATCCCTCCTGAGAAACCTTCAGCTTCTAGTCTAAACGAGTGGTCAAACCTAAAGTACGGACTACTTCTTTCGCCCTAGCTCCATTAATTTGGGTTTCCATTAAAACGAGGATACCATGATTATAATGACGAATATAATTGCACAGAATGACCTAGAATCTAGTCCCCTGCCCCTTGACAATTCCAAATTAGAATTGACATATTGAAATAAAATACTCGACTAACTAACTAGAACTTGTATCCCTTAGGGGAGTTGTCTTGGTTGCATCGCCTAGGGGCTGCGTTACCTGCACCTCGTTATATCCCATTTGAGGCATGTCGTTCGGAATATCCGTTGCGTTCGTTATATTAGGAGGATCGGTGTGAGGAAGTATAGTACCCTCCCCAAGGTTACCAATTGCCTCCTGGTCCTCAGCTCCTTCCATCAGTTGGAGTCACTCCTCAACATTCAGCTCTCTGTGCTCAAAAATTGGCTATCACATACCATTTCTGTACGAGAAGATATTTTAATCATTACATTTTTGTCCAGAATGATGGGTTGTATTTGAATTTGAGAGACTATAGCTGATCCCCAGTCCTGGATAGCACTGGGTCGAGAACTTTCCCCTCGGGTTTGCTATGTTTGGACTATTTTCAGTCCTTTGGGCCCCTTTCTCGAATTTTGTTTGAATCCAGTAGCCATAAAGATCGAGCCTTTTTGAGTTTGCTTTCCAGTTCCTATAAAATCTACCAGATTTAGTCTTTGACCGAATCCCATTATAATATTGTTGTGCGGGTCCTCCGTTAGTGTCACAATTACTGTCTCAAGCTGCTCTTTTTTCTGTTAATAGTACGAATCTCGAGCCTCGCCAGTGAGTAGACTCCTTGTTGCTACCCATTTGATCTTGATGTTGCATGAAGTTGTGTCCCTAAAGCAGTAGGCGTTGCAAAGAGTTGTGAGATTTATGTTGTACTTACATTTAAGAACTGTATCTGTTGGAGGGTCCGATGGTTGGCTGCCCAATCGCTGCTCTTCCTCCCGTTGGGACTCCGATTACTATGTCTGCCGTCATCTCCATCCCTACCGAACTTTTGTTGTATTGGGTCGCTCATTAGAGGCTTGTTGGTACTGTGGACAAACGAAGGCATCATGGTCGACCTTGCCGCATGTGTAGCAGAGTTGTGGCAGTCCTCGTAAGTCACTAGAAGCGTCTTACTGTCAAGTTCCATGCTGGTCCACAACGAAGAGCTTAAGTCAATGTCAACGGCGATTCTTACGTATTTTCCTCTTTGAGCTTGCATGGTGACTTCATCAATTTTTACCATATTTTCTGACCAAATTACCCAAAGTCGTTAGGATCCTTGGATGATAACGCGCGATAGGGAGATTCGGGATCCAAATCCATGCTACCGCTCAGTTGATCTCACCTTGCGTAGGTGGGAAAGTTGGCAACCACCTTTGCACGGATAACACTTGCCTAAAGATGAGCTACGGTCCATTAGTAAGGGCATGAAGGTAGTCTTCATCGTCGGGAAACTGCATAAGGAAGAAGTCGTGTTCCAGGTCCACTATTTTCATAGGGCCTCATGGTTTCCATAAGTTGTTCAGGCGGGATCTGAGCATTTGATAACCTATCCGGCGGCCCGGGAGTTATACTACAACTTTGTCCATTGATTATCTAACTTGTCCTTAAAATTTTGAAACAACTTAATTCCCTCCCTTGGCTTGCCAGACAGTTGCAATATATCACCTTCCTCGAGTTCTATTAGTTCCTCGACAGGCCAGACTTTGTCTTCAACTGCTATGATGTCTATCGGATTTTATTACTGCGGCATTGTAGGACAGCTTCGATCTTGGTAGTGGTTCTTCCTCCCGCCCTTGTTTGGGTAGATGTCTCTTTTGTTTGAAGGACTTCATGTGGGGCCCAACGTGCTTTTAGGAAAGGTTGAAATCACTTAAAGAAAATAGATAATAATATTATTTATTTAAGAGAGATAATCAAAAGAGAGAAAAGTTTCTTCCTGTTTTTGGAACCCCAAAGATCACAGATCTAACTCTCCCATGCACGAATCTCCATTGGTGCGTTGTATTTGCCTTCCTTCTCGGACCATAAACACTCTCCGTAGCAATTTCAACAGTTCCTCAAGCAGCAAGCAATCAATTCGTCGTTCTATAAAATTAGGCTCGCAGAGTAGATGCCCAGACTAGCCAAGTAAAAGTGGTTCCCTTTTGTTGGATTTAGTGAAGGCAAGTTGAAGAAGACGAAGATGAGATCATGGACAGCAAACGAAAAACCAGCGTTAGAAAAGCCATCATCATCATTAATGAAGAAATAAACTAATTGGTTCTGCCGGATTTTGGCTGAACTGTGCGTTGCCGTTCTGATCCATGAATCTACTGCTTACTGCGACGAATCAGACGTGAGGTTACTTGCAAAACAAGGAAGGCTCATCAGGGGTTGTGTCCCGATTAGCCCTCCGACGCTCAAGTAAGGATCTCTGTGAAAGTGAGACTGATAATGCAGAGGAAAACAACTAGGTTATGATCTCGTACCTCAATTATGGGAGAATAATACCTTATATGGTTTAACAGTTAGGTTTAGGTCTTTACGTGTTTGCATGAGAGATTCCTTTCTATCGATGGGCCGAAAGAGGGCATGGGCTTTAGGCACATGACTGATCTTCGATGAATGGACCGATCGACCCACAGATCGTCTTGACTGGATCCGAGCCTAACACGGTCGACCCGACCGAACCCTCTTTTACCTACTATTGTGGTTCTTCGGAATTTGGGAACCTGATTGTAAATCGTACCAGTAGATTGATTCGTTGTCTATTAATCGTGTTTCTGTTCTTCTCCGGAAGCTAAACGCGAAAAATAAAAAAAACTGTGTTCACGCTTTCTTCGTTGGGTGTGCATACCTCAACTTGGAGGAAATTTAGGCGAGTGGCGTGTAAGATGAATGCACCTGATCATGACAATTCATGTACAGCTTTCCCTCTCTTTGATTATTGGGTCCTTCAGCTCATGTTAACGCATATGGTAACGACAATTTTCCAATTTCAAGTTGTTTTACTGTTCATGCTGTTTGTAAACAAACGGCATACAGGACTTGTTTAGCAAACTGTCTTTTAGCTGTTTTTTAATTTATTAATTAAAAGTTAATTTTTTTACCTTCTTAAAAAATTATTGATATATTTGAATGGCTTATTGGTTAACTTATTTAACCTAAATAAGATGATTTTTAAAAGCTTCATAAAAGAAGTTTTTACTGTTTGTCTAATAATATACTTTACTCTCTACTTTTACCATGTGTATTTTCAAAATTAATTTTTTTATCGTACAATTATATCATAAAATTTGGAAGAATATAATAAAGAGATTAATTAAACTTTTTAAACTTTATTTAATTTTATAATATTAGTTTATATTTAAAAAATTATAATATTAAATTTTTGAACATAAAGAATCCCATCAAATTAATATTTTTAGTATATAACTACTATATATCGTATTTGTGCTATACTTTAATTATAAATTTTTAATTTATTTAATAATAAAAATCATAAATATTATATAAAAAATACTAATATGATGTAGTTCGTTGTATCATTCGTATTAATAGAGAATTTAATGTTGGATGATGATTATGATGATAATTATTATATGTTTTTTATTAAAATTATAAAATTAATTTTTATAAAATTAAATATTTAAATTTAAATTGTAATAATCAGCTGTCTGCTTATTAAAGAATAAATCATCTTCTTAAGGTTTCACTTAACTCTATTGTTGAAAGTGGGGATAGTTTTTGTTTCTCTTTCAAGCTTATATTAATTTTTTAATCATATTGGAAAGTTGCAATATTTATTATCAGGAACTTATATAATAATTTCAATTAATTATTAGTACCATAATATAATATACTACATTCGTTCCAAACAAATTATAAAGAGTGCCTTTGCCATCATTGTTTCCCATCTCCACGCAAGCTCTTGGATCTAATGCAGCATTGTTAAATTGGCTTAAGTGATAATTTGCCTTTTGAATTATGAAATGAAATTCTCTGTTGCTTTTTACTCCAGTATGATATTATTTTATGGATATTTAAACATAAAATAATGCGGTATTGAATCAAAACATGCCCAATACAGGATCTAACCCATTAATTACTAGATTTCGCAAATATAAAAATATAGTCGACGACGACGTTGTCTTACGGCCATATAAAAACTGTTTGTCGTTTAGTTTCACGGGGATTTGACTAAACTGCTGGTCACGGGTACCAACTCACAACAATACTGTACTATTTTGAAGTCTTAAGTTAATTCTTTTGGAGCGCATTAAAGAAGCATCTCAAAAGTCCACCCCATTGTGAGAAGCGCGACGAGGAAGCATTGGGCCCAGTTCCGATGCCAAAAGTAGAAGGCAAGGCATCAGATATTTGAAACTTGTGGAAATCATCGGCTCATTAACAAATCCCATGACGTGATCTGAAGGAGCATAGCCCACCTCATCACATATTTCAAAGAAGAAGAAGCAAGAATCAACACGGGATGTGACTTAAAGGATTGAGACTTGAGACTTGGACGCTGCTTCCGGTGACCGGTTAAAGCCGAACCTACATGGCCCCCACCAACCACAGAACTCAACAAAACCTGTAAAGGTCAACTCTACCACAGTGTCTCCAACCAGACTTTTTAAACGAGTCATGAATCCTACGGCAAGCTTTTGACCTTATCATCTACCAATTTTACTCGGTCCCCGACTCGATATCTCTACGAATAACGGGCCCCGCTTTAACAGAAGCGGTCAATGTACCGACGAACCAGCCACCTGGCTGAAAACCATTTGATCGTACGGATTCGACAGGTCACTGACGTTACTGGGCTTCTTTGGCATTTTGGGAGAGGGCATCCGTTTGACTCCAAATCCTGTCCTGTCCTCTCGCCCTTGCCTTTATCTTCAGACTTTCACATTCGTCCTTTACTTTTTTTTTTTTATAAATATTTTGTTAGCGTTTCCTTCTCTCCTCTGTTTTCTTTTGTTCCAAGTCCTGTCTAATGAATCTATTCCATGTCTAGAGCTACCGCGCTTTCTTTTTCTTTTTAAGGGTCAAAGGGCTAGCGCTTTCTTTTTCTTTTTAATGGTCAAAGAGGCAGCGCTTTATATCAGACCCCCTCTAGTACAAATTTTTTCCCGTCTTTAAGTGAAATTTGAGTCTTTTATGGTGGTAGAGACATGGCTGTGGAGCTTATGATGGGATATTCTGATGATAGTTTCCCAGCGAAAGTGCAAGATAATGCTGTTAGAGAAGCTGCATCAGCTGGGATCCAGAGCGTTGAGGAGGTCATAAAATTGCTCAAACAGCAAAACCCATGTTACCAAGACTATACTTCTTCGAACACCAATCCTGGGTCCGATAACATCGAGGATTTCACTGATGCGGCTGTTAATAGCTTCAAAAAGGTAATTTCTTTGCTTGGTCGCACTACAAGAACTGGCCACGCTCGCTTTAGGAGAGCCCCTGCAGTTTCTCCTCAACAACAACCACAAGAAGAGCAGCTGAAGGGGAAATTGGAAGTCAAGCCGCAGAGATGTTCTGCTCAAGTAGGTAACTCCAAGCCCAACGAGCAAGCATCTGCCTTTAGGGTGTATCATCCGACACCTGTACATGGTCTCCCTCCTCTGCCGCACAACAGCCACCTGCAAAAGGCTCCTCCTTTGGTGGCCCAAAAAGGTCTTTCTGAGAAAATTGAAAGAACCTCTACTATCAAATTTTCCAGCTCCCCTTCAATTTCTGCTGCTACCTCTTTTATGTCTTCCCTAACAGGGGAGACGGGTGTACAACGTTCTCTGTCTTCTGGGTTTCAGTTTGCCCATCCCCTACCTGTCTCTTCTGCTGGTAGACCTCCTCTCTCCACTTCGTCGGTTAAAAGAAAGTGTAGTTCCGTGGATGATGCTGCTCTTAAGTGCGGCTCTTCTTCGGATCGATGCCATTGCTCTAAAAAAAGGTTGGACCTTTAGATTCAAAACAACAGTCAAAATTTTTTAGATTTAATTTGTAACTCTGTCCAGAAGGTCATTTTGTTTGTTTTAAAGTATGTTCTTTTATTTCTTGGATTAGCAGGAAGTCAAGAATCAAAAGGGTTGTCAAAGTCCCTGCAATCAGTAGCAAGATGGCTGATATTCCACCTGATGAGTTCTCCTGGAGAAAGTATGGTCAGAAACCAATTAAAGGTTCTCCTCATCCAAGGTACTTCCTTTTGAAATAGCTCCTATTGATTTTGGCTTTTTTTTTTTCCTGTTCATGTCACTGTGCTTTTCGGATCTTTTTGATCTGTTTGATAATTGGAACTGGGAATTTTGCTCTTATCATATATACTTAGCTTCCATTTCCATTCGTCAGGGGCTATTACAAGTGCAGTAGTGTGAGGGGTTGCCCTGCTCGCAAGCATGTGGAACGTGCTCTGGATGATTCAATGATGCTTATCGTGACTTATGAGGGCGATCACAATCACTCCCTCTCAATCACCGATGCCCCCGCACCTCCAGTACTGGAATCATCTTAGCCAACTCATCAAAGGGTCTGCGAGCGAAGGAGTTCTTTCAAGTTCCAAACTCAATCACGACATGGTTGGTGATTACCCAGATAGTCAACGAACGTGGGGCTAGTGGTTAAACATTAGGATTCCTTTATTTTTGTCATTCAAGATCAAGACCTTGCTTAGAAATGATTAAAAAAAGAAGAAGCGGAAATATAGTAGAGAGATTGTGGATTTGGTGCAAGTGGTGAGGATTTCATTTCTTATACATAATAACATCTTAATTGATATATCTTCTTTTTAACTTGTTCCGATTTCCACTCATGTTAAATGTTATGCCGCGTATTCTTTAATAGTGGGAGGAGAGAATATTTGATTTCTTCATTTAAGGATTTTGGTTTTTAATACGATAGTTGACTCTTTGCCTCACGTAACCGATAGATGCTCAGTGGATGGTGGTGAGAAGACTTGCGTGGATGGGTTGTATGATATCATATAGCATTTAGACCATTATTGCCTCCTTTATGTTGATTTCGGAAGTGACCCAACCCACTTGCTGTTTAAAAGAAAAGTCAAAAGGATCCAGTACCTGACTGGCTGACTTTCATCTCATTTTCAAATGCGTTTGAATCCAATTTGATGTTGCATTTATTAGGGCCTAAGCTGACGCGTTTTAAAGTCAGGGTGGGCCAATTTTTGGTATGAAAAGTTGAGAATCAATCCTTCACGGTTGAAAATTAAGGTCGAATAGGTCTGTTTCTAAGTTTGCTCCAGATAGAGCTACGACCTACGCAGTCACTTTCTATAAGAAAAAGATAAATAACCCTATAAAATGAATTATTAAGTTTTTATTTTTATTTAAATAGAAATTAGCAAAATGTCCAACTTAGGGACATATTGATAAGTGCTTATTTTTATGTTTATGAAAAGTTTTAAAAACTATTATTAAATTCAGTCTAAATAAGGAATATGTAAACAATAAATAATAAAGTATATATAAATTTATAAACATTAAAATGTTAGAATTATTTAAGATGAAAGAAAATTAATATTATTCGACTTTTGCTTGGACATTAGTGTTGCAAAAGGAAAATTAGCGTCAAAGTATAAAGAATACAATGCAGGTGGATTGGTTCAAGAATGGGAATAAGTGAATTCAGAATATATAACAATTGTACCAACAAAGTCAATACCACAGGGGATTAAGTAATAACTAAAAAATTTAACCGATTCCGTAAACTCGATCATAAAAATTGAATCATTTAATTTTTTTGTTCAGTTTTCGGTTCGATTTATTTTAATAGCTCTTGTTGTTAATAATTATTAATTTATTAATTAATTAATCAATTTTTGTAAATTAATAAATTCTTATAAATTAAAATAAATAAACAAATTTTGATTTAAAAATCTCCTTTTTAATTAAAATTCAAAATTTTTGATAAGTGAGGACAGTATCTGTCAATTATATTTTAAATCATTTAACTTTATTCAATCTTTATCATATTTTATAACAATCTAATATCGATTTAATCTTTTAATATTTTTTGTTTAACTTTTCGTTCAAATTTTAAAATATTGATCACATCCTAACTGTATAGAATTGCGTCGTATCTGGTTCTGAACTATAACGTTAATATTACTACTGAGGTATTAAAATTATTTATTTCTCTTTTCAGGTATTGCTAAAATAGCATATGTAGTTACGAAATATAACACACGTCTTATTTATAAAATAAAATATTACATAGGGAAGATTTTTTTAACTAAAAATTGAGCATAAGTATTAAAAGTATTT
>JANJEY010000009.1:33640350-33650993 GCA_024703695.1 Erythroxylum cataractarum
TTCACTGTCACAAAGATAAGAGAAGATGAGAAAAAAAGAAATCTGACTAAACCAGGAGACACACTCCAAAAACATCTATACACACCAAAAAAAGCTTAAAGAAGATTTACAAGTAACAGAGGAAACCGCTGATACTCTTTTGACAGCAACAACAGCTACGACAACCACAGCTGGAGAAAGCAGTAGAAGGCAAGGGCGGAGAGGAAAAAAAAAAGAGAGAAAGGATACAACGTGAATAAACAGATATTAACACATATAAGCAGTCACAAGGACATGCATTGCGCGGCCGCGTGCGTTGTCGCCTCACAAAATATTGCATCAGAAGATTGGGTTAGAAGATTGCGTGTATATCGTGCCAAGACACAACATTCAATAAACAGAAGACACAACATTCAAGAAAAAGAATATAAGTTGCTGGATTAAATGGACGATAGGGATCGATTCCGTGGTCGTCCATCCCATTCGCTCTTAGTATAGATACTTAATGAACATTATTAAGGCATGGTTTCATGTTATAAGGCCACAAAAAATTAACTTCATTTGTTGGACTTATTTGATTTTATTTATGTTTTTATTTTTAAATTTAATAAAAAACTGTAATGAATTTTTGGTTTTGGATTTCTTCATGATATAATTTTATTATAATTATAATTATTTATATTTTATTATTAATTAAATATATAGTATTTTACTCTTTAATATTAGCTATTAATAATAAAATTTTTATAAAATAAAATATCTTGAAATATGCAAAATTTTAAATATTAAACTTTTAGTTCTGAACAATAACATTGATTTAATAATTAAAATACATATTACTAAATAAATATTAGCTTATAAATAAAATAATGCAAATTTATTATTTGTTTATAATAAAACGTAATTAATTTTTATTATATTTATCAACATATATTGTAAACATTAAAATTAACTAGTTACTTAAACAATTTTTAAAGTTAATTTATTTTATTTAGTATTTACCTGTCATTAATAAAAATTATAATTATAATTATAAGATCATAGGTTTAAGTTACTATTTATGACCATAAGGTCACAGATTCAATACAAAGATAAGGGTGCATACATTATGACCATTCTCATAGTCCCGTAAATCGAAGAACCTTGTATATTGAGTACGTTGATTTTAACTTTTTTAATAATAAAATAAAAACTAAAAATTACAATAAAAACATAGCTAAAACCAACTAAGTGCAAGGAAGATAATTAGTAAACTTAAAATTTATGGAGTGAGACACTACACATTTATTTAATGAATAAAGAGTAAGTGATGTAGACTATAGGCTGCTAAAAAGAAGGAAAATGACGTTACAAGAATGCAATACATTTGGCGTTAGACGACATGCAAGCACAAGATCGAAAAGCCAGTCAACTCCATAACTATTGATTCAACACATCTCCATAAGATTGTGGTGAAATTTGACTTAATGTACGTAAGCAAATTTGACTTAATGTACGTAAGCAAATGGAGTGTTTTACTTATGCTTTCCATATATTTCGAAAGTAAATAGTTAATTTTATTAGACATCAAACAAAATTGGAATCTTTCAAAATTTAATCCAAACGTTTATAAATGTTCAAATAAAACTTAAAAGTTTAATAAAAATATAAAAGGCTATTAAATTAATAAAAAAATTACCTCTTTGTTAATTTTTGTTTACATAGAATTGGTGATCATAATTTTGGTGACCCCTAACATTACTGAACTTTTAGATTCTAAAAGCCCCAGATTTCTTGTAAGCGCATTATACTTCAATTTTGGTTTTAGTTATGACTCCATTTTCTATTGGTGTTCGTGCATTTCCTCCATCAATTCACCAATCCCTTCGGTCACAGAAAGCTCATATTCATCCATTCGAAGGAATTTTTTGTGCAGCCGCAGTACCATATCCTTTTGAAAAAGGCTAAACAAAAGAGCTCATCCAAATTAGTTCGCTAAAGCTTTCATTTTGATATGATAATAACTCAAACTCGATGAAACTCCTTGAATGGGCATCGAGAATTCAGACCTTTTTGCACCCCTAAAACTCTTACTTTTTCAAGAAAATTGAAGAATCACCAAAGGCACAACCAAGATGCAGATAATTTTATTATCTCTCAATGCCACGCTTTGTTATAAAATAAGTAGAATAATAATCCCGGAAGCCCCAAAAGAGATGAACTACAAAAGTGTAAGCATATATACTGTTTCAATACAAACGAAACCGTAAACCCCTAACAACAATTTGGTCTTTACTCAAATATTAGTGGGCAACATGCTAATTAAAATTAAGGGCAGAAGAGGATTTGAGACTCCCATATTCTCAATAATCTTCACCTTAGACCAAATTTGACAAAACTCACCATCATTGTAAAGCCTAGAAGGGAAATTAAATGCTGTGAGCTCCAACCAAGTCCAAATAATATTGAAACTTGGTCATAGGAAGAGGTTTGGTGAGCATATCCGCAAGATTACTAAGGTATGAATCTTCTTTACTACAACTTTTCTTGCGACAATAGTATTTCTAATAAAGTGATGTTTGACATCAATTTGCTTAGTTTTGGAACGATACATATTGTTCTTAGTCAAATGGATAGTATTTTGTCTATCACAATACACAATTGTAACTTCTAGTGCAACACTAAGCTCAATGACAATATCTCATAACCAAATAGCCTTTTTTACACTCTCAGTAGCTGCAACATACTACACTTATGTAGAAAATAAGGCAACAATGGATTAAAGGGATACTTTCAAACTAATAAGACCACAACCAAGAGTGAAAAGATAATTAGAAAAGGACCAACGTCTATCAAGATTTTTAGCATAATCAATATCCACAAAACTAACTACATCATTGGATATAGCCTTATGACTATCATACACCAAACCTAAGTTAAAAGTACCATTTAAATACCAAAGGATCCATTTAACAACATTCAAATGCTACTTACCATAAATGTGCATATATTGAGTCACCCTGCTCACAACATAAGCTAAATTAGGTTTAATGCACACCATCACGTACATTAAACTTCCAATGATGCTATAATAAGGAACACTAGGTATTCATTGTTAGGTGTAAATCAAAAGATAGTTTGAAATGTGCATCAAGAGGTGTAGAAATATGTTTACAGTAAAGCATATTAAACCTTTCAAGTGCCTTATTAATATATTTCTTTTAAGAAAGAAATAATTTCCCTTTTTTCGATGCTGTGAATTTCCATCCCAAGTATTTTTTAGGTATACTAAAGTCTTTCATTTTGAAATCTTGGCTAAGTTAAGTTTTCAAATGTTAATCAAAGACTTGTTATAAGATGCAATAAGCACGTCATCAACATATAGCAACAAGTATACAAAAGGCTCATCTCTTTATTGTTTGAAGTAAACACAACTATCATATTGAATTTTAAGAAAGTCTTAACCAAGCATAAAACCATCAAATTTATTGTATTACCATCGAGGAGCTTGCTTAAGACCATAAAGAGACTTATGCAAGTGACAAGCACAGTTCTTCTTATCGATAATTGTAAATCTCGAGCTGCTTCATGTTGAGTTCTTGTTCAAGCTGCCTATAAAGGAGAGCAGATTTTACATCAAGTTGCTCAAGTTCCGGATTAAAAAGAGCCATAAATGTAAGTAGCATATGAATAGAGGTATAATGTATAACTAGATAAAAGATTTCATTAAAGTCAATATCTTCTCTTTAATTAAAACCTTTGACTTCTAAGTGTGCTTTTCACCTTGCATTTTTAACCCTAGGAATACCGTCCTTCATTTTATAGATCTGCTTTTAACTTAAAGTTCGTTTGCCTTTTCGAAGGTCCATTAAATCCCATGTACCATTTTTATAGAGACTCTCAATTTCTTCATTCATTGCCATTAACCATTTAAAAGAATCAACATAGGAAACAACTTCAAAATAATAAGAAGGTTTTGTACCTTCACCAATATCTTGTGCAGTTGAAAATATATAAGCAACCAAATCATCATCATCGTCAGTATATCTGGCAAGCTTTATAATTTGTCTCCTCAATCTATCACGAGCAATAGAATAATCTCATTGTGTCGTAACATAAGCTGTGGTACTAGAATCATCGCCATGTTTTCACTTGGTTGAGTGTTGGAGGAAGAAAAGACATTAACATTTGAAGGAGAAACTGATCTTAACTCTAACTCCACCTTCTCTTTGGTACTTTTTAAATCGCTTGTACCAATAGAAAAAGAAACAATATAATCTTTTCTAAAAGAAAGTAAAGCATCCTCATTAAAAGTAACATCCCTACTAAGAATGACTCTACGAGACTCAGAATCTAAACACTATAAATGATATCCCTTAGACTTAGATTCATAACTAAGAAATATGCATTTTTTAGCTATAGGTGCAAGCTTACCATCATTAACATGTGCATATGCAAGACATATGAAAATTCTCAAAATAGAATAGTCAATAGGATTACCTAACCATACTTCTTTTGGGATCCTGAAGTCAAAAGAAGAGTGTGGTAATCGATTAACCTAATAATAAGCAGTAAAGACTGCCTCAACCCAAAAATCACGTCGATGCCACAAGATAATATTAAAGAGTATACAACAAGCTCTCTCTAGAAGAATACTCTTCATCCATTTTGCAACACCATTCTTTTGAGGTTTCCCAATAAGTCACTTATGTCAAACTATACCATGATTTAAACAAAACTAATTGAAGTCACCATCATAAAACTCTAATCGATTATCTGTTCTAAGCTTCTTAACCTTTTTCCCTGTTTAGTTCTCTACAAGAATTTTTCATCTTTTAAACATGGAGACAACTTCATTTTTGTGCCTAAAAAATTAGACCCAAACTTTTGGAAGAAGGTCAACAATAATATCATAAAATATCTTTTTCCTCCACATGAAAGAACTTTAGAAGGTCTCTATAGATCATAACATAAATACTCAAGAATGTCTTCGATATGATGAGTTATAGTAAATGAACTAACTCTGGTTTCTTTCCCAAAAACACAATGTTCACAAAACTTTAATTTACCACTGCCTTGATCTCTAAGATGACCCTTTTTGCTCAGAAGTGTCATGCCTTTCTTGCTCATATAGTCTAAGCATGTATGTCATAATTTGGCGAACATTAGAGTTAGGCATAGGAGAGGAAACAAGTGCAAAACCTGTCACATTTGAACCTTATAAGACATAAAGACTATTAGAATGGTTAGCTTTCAAAACAACAAGCGAACCTTTCAAAACCTTAAAAACTCTACCTTTAATTGTGTACTTATAACCAAGGGATTTAAAGTGCCCAAAGAAATCAAGTTTCGTTCAAGTCAGGAACATAACAAATATATGATAAAGTCCTAACAACACCATTATGAGTCTTGATGTGAATACTACCAATGCCACTTACCTTGCACTGGGCATCATCGTCCATCAAGAAAACACCACTACTAATAGGTTCAAAAGTGACAAACCAATACCTATAAGGGTGCATATGAAAATTACATCTAGAAAAAAAGAATCAAGAATCCATTTGACTTTACTCCTTTTATTAGTGGAAGTAATAAGCAACAGACATCACATTCAGAATTAGTCTCAACAGCATTAAGTTGAGCAAGTTTTAAGTGCTATTTCTTTTGCTCTTGAATCTCTTGATTATTTTTCAACTTGTAACGATTAGAAATTTCATGTCCAAACTTCTTACGATAATGTAGGTTTTGTTGGATTTATGTCCTTTAAATTTGGACTTAGATTTCTTTGAATTACTACTATTACCCTTTTCTTTGGATCTCCCTCTCATAGTCAAACCCCTAACTTTATCATCATAAAGAAGCTCAACATTGAATTTTTTCTTGGATAACAAGTTAGAATTAACATCTTCAAAAGATAAGGTGTCACGAGTTCTATATAACATGATTTCTTTGAAGTGATTATAAGAACCAGGGAGTGAGACTACCAATAAAACAACTTTTTCCTCGTGCTTAATTTTCACATCAATATTTTCTAGGTCCATAATAATAGAATTAAACTTATCAAGATGAGATTAGATGGGAGTACCTTCAGTCATACGTATTATATATAAATGCTCATTGAGATGAAGCTTGTTTTTAAGGTTTTTGGTCAAGTACAAAGACTCCAATTTTATTCATAAGCACGCATCAGTTGTTTCATTCACTAGTTCATGTAAAACATTTTTAGATAAGCAAAGTTGTATGATGAAGAGCGCCTTTTTGTCTAATTCCTCCCATTATTCGTCAGTCATGGTTCCTGGCTTCTTAAATCTTCCTTCCAAAGCTCTTTTTTAATTTGTTCTAGGTAAGAACGACCTTTATTTGAACTCTCCAAATGGAAATTTTAATTTTTTTTCTTCAAACTTCTCGATATCAAACTTTGTGACAGTCGACATATTGAATTCTCAATTGAATAGAATGCTTTGATACCACCTGTAAGGATTTTTAGCACGTAGCGAAAAATCTTAAACCTTTTGTTAGGATTTTAACATGTAGCATTACATCAATAACAACCTAGTAAAAATCCTACTGAAATGTCAAGTTTAGGGAAATCTAGTAGTACTCAATTTTAACTTTAATTGATAAAGAGGTTGTTTCTGACTAAAGACCAATATCAATTCAATTGAGAAAATAAAAGAAGTAAAGAGCAAAAACAATAATAAAACACACAACATATTTATGTGGAAAACTCTCAGAGTATGAGAATAACTATGAGTAACGACGAGCAAGTGAAAAATCCACTACAGTGAAAGCCACTATAAGAATCTTCAAAGGATTTACCGTTACAATGAAAATATAGAGAATTTTACAATCTTTCAATACCATCCTTCTCACAAAATAATGTAGAATAATAATCCCAAAAACTCCAAAAAAGGTGAACTACATATTTAAATGCCTAAAATATGGTTATTAAAAATATCAGTAAACTATATTAAATATTGTAACATTCTAACTAAAATCAAGGACAAAAGAGGATTTGAGACACTTGTATTCTCAATAAATTAAATACTAAAACCGAAAGAACGAACAAGTAAAGGACTATCAAATCTAATAATAGTATGAACATACACAATGGTCCAAGTAGTATTTGAAGCTTTGACAAGAAAAATTGAAGATTATATATAACTAATAAGCAATAACTATATCCATTTGGTGGGGGAAACACAAAGCCAAAAGGTGCTCCAAGTTATTGACCTAACCCACAAGAGGACAAGAGCCACCCAACTTTACCAGGAATATAATCAAAGATACAAAAATTGGTAGCTACTCAAAGAGATTGATGAGAAAATAAATGACGGAGAGATGGACCTTCTTTGTTCTTTTGATTTTAATAATTTAAAAAAAATTCACATTTATTTATGGTATTTATAGTTTTGTCAAAATTTTCAAAATAGATTTGTAATAAAACTTATGTGTTTTGTTAAAAATAATTAATTAAAAATAAAAAGTTATGGAGCATTTTATCACTATTAAAATGTAGAATTTTTTTTAAATAAATGAAATAGTAAAATTGGTAAAAATATTTTACTAAAATTATGAAAAGCTTGAAAAAAAACGACAAAAAAATGAAGTCTGGTATAGACAGTTTGTGCATAGCCAATTGGTCACCTTCATTATTTATGTAGGATAACATATGCATCCAAAGCCCAAACACTTGAAAGGAATCAAAACAATGGCGTGCTATTTTTCTAAATAAATTCCCACTTTCTTCTTTTGCTAATATTTTAATCAGAATTGTGTTATTAATTTTAATTTCGTACCTGAAAAGAAAAGGATGTTTCATGTACATCTGCTTGTACTTTTTGAATGCTATGATACGTTCGAGTGGTTTACTTTCGTTATGAATCCACGACTGTGAATTGGAAACCTATATCATTGTCAACTAATTAATTGTTTATTTTAATCAAAATATGGAGAAAATGTTAAATTCTTTATCACTATATATTAATATTTCAATAATTTCATTTTTAACGCATATCAGTACAAAGCGAATTAAGGTAAAAACTTGCCATCTCTTTTCTTTTGTCTTGCAATATTTTTAATACTAATATTTTTAATACTAAATGGATGCTATGATTTTAACCAGTTTGCGACAAAGCATCAACCTTTTTAATCCACAATGCGTCCCTCCTACTAAATGATGCGTGGTCCTCTTTTCTTAGTTAACAAAAAGGAGCAATAGCTAAGTGCTAGGATATCCTCTGGGGATGGCAACACCACAAGCGTTTACAGATACAACAAGGATGTTCCTTAGAGGCTCAGTTAATATCACATGTTCCACCACCAAATCACAAGTAGCCTTGGCAAGAACATCAACACAAAAATTGTCCTTCCTCAATATGTGGTGCAGTGAGCAAAACCAATGCCTACTTAATAGTTCTCGTATATCTAAAATCAAACCAGCTAATGGGTGAGGTAAAAAATCAGTTGTTCTAATAAGTTCAATCACCACTTGGGCATTCAATTCACACTCCACAGTCTTATACTCTTCTCTCCATGCTAGCAGTAATCCAAACTGCAAGGTTTGCATCTCAGCTACTATGTTGGAACAAATACCCAAGTGAACTTTGAACCCCACAAGTTAAATACCTTTTTACTATTTCGTAACAAGCTCCCAGCCCCTGCAATGCTTGGGTTGCCTCTAGCTACCCATTTGTATTAAGTTTGATAGCATTCACAGATGGAAGAAACTAGCTTATATAGCATATCGAAGACACATCCCTTGGCCTCTTGGATATAAAACACAAGATTTCGCTTTTTGTGACCCAAATGTTAGAGATAAAAGTAGTAGCATCAATTACCACATTATTGGGAACACAGACATCCTCCAAGCAATCAAGTATGTGTCGCGTTTATCTTCATTCTCACCCCACAAGAATCTTCGATTGAGTTTGTCAATGGAATTAATCACCATTTTTTGAAGCTTCATGGACAGCATATGATACGATGGAAGGGCTGACTTGACCGAGTTAATCAATGTCGCCCACCCTGCAAAGCTTAAGAACTTTGACTTCGAACTTGATAAGTTTACACTGATCTTGTCCACCACCTCTCTAAAAGTATCTTTATTGATGGGAAAATGAATAAGCAGAAAACCTAAGTATTTACCCAAGTTGGCAGTGAGCTGAATGTCCAAAATGAAGCTAACCCGTCTGGCGCTAGCCATAGCGTTTGGCGACATAAAAAGCTTCGATTTCTCAAAGCTCACCTTTGCTCCATAAACCTGACAAAAGTCATCCAAAATGGTTTTCATGTACCTTGCCTAGGAATCAGTGACTCTCTCAAACAAGAACAAAATGGTTTTCATGTACCTTGCCTAGCCATTAACCCTGTTTTGCTTGTTGACCGCCTGATAATATGGATAAGTTCCTGAGCGGGTAGAATGTTTTCCTCCCAGTCCCAGGAATAAAACTCACTTGAGCAAGCGCAATGAGTGCATCCAAGAATGACCTAACTCTATTTATAAGCACCTTCGTTAAGTTTGTATGCCACACATCAAAGGCTAATTGGTTAATGGCTTTGTTATATTCAAAAGAGTTCCTCCTGCTCCAGTACTTTGTTATATTCAAGAATTAGATCTGATTCTAATGTAATAAGCCTCTCTGATGGATAAAGAGCAAAAGCCTCCTGGCTATTTAAAAGTCTTGCCCGTATTTCCCTTTTAGTGTGAAATAAGTTCCCAATCACCTTATAATTCCACTCCTGTAAGACCTCTGCTACTTTGGAACACTTCTCCGTAACAACTCCTGATGCAGTAATCCAAGTCTTATTAACTAGGTCCATCACATCTTCCCTTGTAACCCACATTGCTTGAAATCGAAAAGATCTTAATGCAACATTACATTCGATCATAGGTTCACAATTTAGTAAGATAGGACAATGGTCAGAATGCATATGGGGGAGAAGTTTTACAACAACTTCAGGAAATAAGAGATGCCACTAGGCATTAGAAGAGTATGATCAAGTCTTTCTTGTATTCGGGCAATCGCTTTCTAATGATTGCACTAAGTAAAGGAGGAACCTTGAAACCCCAAATCTAACAGACCACAAGTGTTCATCATGTCACTGAACCGGCCCACTGAAAACTTGGGAACCATCAAGTTTGTAACATCCCACTCCCTCTAGACATATACCCGACACTTATGGGTGATATCCGAGTTCGTGCTCTGCGAGAGTGGCGTGCTAGAATACTCAATCAATCAAAAATCAGTACAAATTTTTTTTAATACAATCAAAATATGCAGAAATCAATAATCAATTCGGGCCCACTTTATTAGTAAACTTTTTCAATCATAATAATACAATCAACAGAATCTTCAATAGCCATTTGAGCCCTTTCACAAAAACAAAACACTTTAGTCACAAAGTCTTTATATTACAACATAAATCATATACACCTTTTTACAAAACTTTCAGAACACATAATTTGATACAAAAGTTGCGAAAAATACAATTCCATAAAAAAAATACAATGCAGATGCGAACTGATCTCTACCTCTATCCCTCACTTGCATGTTGTAGGGATACTCCCGTTTGCTTAGCGGTGTATTTTTCTGGTCCTAAAAAATAGATGACTCACCCAGTCACATAACACATAATTCACATTCACATCATTTCACATTTCACACTCAATACACTTTAATCAT